>OZ038327.1:0-10000 GCA_964035795.1 Pterobdella sp. o SKG-2022
CCCTAACCCTAACCCTAACCCTAACCCTAACCCTAACCCTAACCCTAACCCTAACCCTAACCCCTAACCCTACCCCTAACCCTAACCCTAACCCTAACCCTAACCCTAACCCTACCCCTAACCCTAACCCCTAACCCTAACCCTAACCCTAACCCTAACCCTAACCCTAACCCTAACCCTAACCCTAACCCTAACCCTAACCCTAACCCTAACCCTAACCCTAACCCTAACCCTACCCTAACCCTAACCCTAACCCTAACCCTAACCCTAACCCTAACCCTAACCTAACCCTAACCCTAACCCTAACCCTAACCCTAACCCTAACCCTAACCCTAACCCTAACCCTAACCCCTAACCCTAACCCTAACCCTAACCCTAACCCTAACCCTAACCCTAACCCTAACCCTAACCCTAACCCTAACCCTAACCCTAACCCTAACCCTAACCCTAACCCAACCCTAACCCTAACCCTAACCCTAACCCTAACCCTAACCCTAACCCTAACCCTAACCCTAACCCTAACCCTAACCCTAACCCTAACCCTAACCCTAACCCTAACCCTAACCCTAACCCTAACCCTAACCCTAACCCTAACCCTAACCCTAACCCTAACCCTAACCCTAACCCTAACCCTAACCCTAACCCTAACCCTAACCCTAACCCTAACCCTAACCCTAACCCTAACCCTAACCTAACCCTAACCCTAACCCTAACCCTAACCCTAACCCTAACCCTAACCCTAACCCTAACCCTAACCTAACCCTAACCCTAACCCTAACCCTAACCCTAACCCTAACCCTAACCCTAACCCTAACCCTAACCCTAACCCTAACCCTAACCCTAACCCTAACCCTAACCCTAACCCTAACCCTAACCCTAACCCTAACCCTAACCCTAACCCTAACCCTAACCCTAACCCTAACCCTAACCCTAACCCTAACCCTAACCCTAACCCTAACCCTAACCCTAACCCTAACCCTAACCCTAACCCTAACCCTAACCCTAACCCTAACCCTAACCCTAACCCTAACCCTAACCCTAACCCTAACCCTAACCCTAACCCTAACCCTAACCCTAACCCTAACCCTAACCCTAACCCTAACCCTAACCCTAACCCTAACCCTAACCCTAACCCTAACCCTAACCCTAACCCTAACCCTAACCCTAACCCTAACCCTAACCCTAACCCTAACCCTAACCCTAACCCTACTAACCCTAACCCTAACCCTAACCCTACCCTAACCCTAACCCTAACCCTAACCCTAACCCTAACCCTAACCCTAACCCTAACCTAACCCTAACCCTAACCCTAACCCTAACCCTAACCCTAACCCTAACCCTAACCCTAACCTAACCCTAACCCTAACCCTAACCCTAACCCTAACCCTAACCCTAACCCTAACCCTAACCCTAACCCTAACCCTAACCCTAACCCTAACCCTAACCCTAACCCTAACCCTAACCCTAACCCTAACCCTAACCCTAACCCTAACCCTAACCCTAACCCTAACCTAACCCTAACCCTAACCCTAACCCTAACCCTAACCCTAACCCTAACCCTAACCCTAACCCTAACCCTAACCCTAACCCTAACCCTAACCCTAACCCTACCCTAACCCTAACCTAACCCTAACCCTAACCCTAACCCTAACCCTAACCCTAACCCTAACCCTAACCCTAACCCCTAACCCTAACCCTAACCCTAACCCTAACCCTAACCCTAACCCTAACCCTAACCCTAACCCTAACCCTAACCTAACCCTAACCCTAACCCTAACCCTAACCCTAACCCTAACCCTAACCCTAACCCTAACCCTAACCCTAACCCTAACCCTAACCCTAACCCTAACCCTAACCCTAACCCTAACCCTAACCCTAACCTAACCCTAACCCTAACCCTAACCCTAACCCTAACCCTAACCCTAACCCTAACCCTAACCCTAACCCTAACCCTAACCCTAACCCTAACCCTAACCCTAACCCTAACCCTAACCCTAACCCTAACCCTAACCCTAACCCTAACCCTAACCCTAACCCTAACCCTAACCCTAACCCTAACCCTAACCCTAACCCTAACCCTAACCCTAACCCTAACCCTAACCCTAACCCTAACCCTAACCCTAACCCTAACCCTAACCCTAACCCTAACCCTAACCCTAACCCTAACCCTAACCCTAACCCTAACCCTAACCCTAACCCTAACCCTAACCCTAACCCTAACCCTAACCCTAACCCTACCCTAACCCTAACCCTAACCCTAACCCTAACCCTAACCCTAACCCTAACCCTAACCCTAACCCTAACCCTAACCCTAACCCTAACCCTAACCCTAACCCTAACCCTAACCCTAACCCTAACCCTAACCCTAACCCTAACCCTAACCCTAACCCTAACCCTAACCCTAACCCTAACCCTAACCCTAACCCTAACCCTAACCCTAACCCTAACCCTAACCCTAACCCTAACCCTAACCCTAACCCTAACCCTAACCCTAACCCTAACCCTAACCCTAACCCTAACCCTAACCCTAACCCTAACCCTAACCCTAACCCTAACCCTAACCCTAACCCTAACCCTAACCCTAACCCTAACCCTAACCCTAACCCTAACCCTAACCCTAACCCTAACCCTAACCCTAACCCTAACCCTAACCCTAACCCTAACCCTAACCCTAACCCTAACCCTAACCCTAACCCTAACCCTAACCCTAACCCTAACCCTAACCCTAACCCTAACCCTAACCCTAACCCTAACCCTAACCCTAACCCTAACCCTAACCCTAACCCTAACCCTAACCCTAACCCTAACCCTAACCCTAACCCTAACCCTAACCCTAACCCTAACCCTAACCCTAACCCTAACCCTAACCCTAACCCTAACCCTAACCCTAACCCTAACCCTAACCCTAACCCTAACCCTAACCCTAACCCTAACCCTAACCCTAACCCTAACCCTAACCCTAACCCTAACCCTAACCCTAACCCTAACCCTAACCCTAACCCTAACCCTAACCCTAACCCTAACCCTAACCCTAACCCTAACCCTAACCCTAACCCTAACCCTAACCCTAACCCTAACCCTAACCCTAACCCTAACCCTAACCCTAACCCTAACCCTAACCCTAACCCTAACCCTAACCCTAACCCTAACCCTAACCCTAACCCTAACCCTAACCCTAACCCTAACCCTAACCCTAACCCTAACCCTAACCCTAACCCTAACCCTAACCCTAACCCTAACCCTAACCCTAACCCTAACCCTAACCCTAACCCTAACCCTAACCCTAACCCTAACCCTAACCCTAACCCTAACCCTAACCCTAACCCTAACCCTAACCCTAACCCTAACCCTAACCCTAACCCTAACCCTAACCCTAACCCTAACCCTAACCCTAACCCTAACCCTAACCCTAACCCTAACCCTAACCCTAACCCTAACCCTAACCCTAACCCTAACCCTAACCCTAACCCTAACCCTAACCCTAACCCTAACCCTAACCCTAACCCTAACCCTAACCCTAACCCTAACCCTAACCCTAACCCTAACCCTAACCCTAACCCTAACCCTAACCCTAACCCTAACCCTAACCCTAACCCTAACCCTAACCCTAACCCTAACCCTAACCCTAACCCTAACCCTAACCCTAACCCTAACCCTAACCCTAACCCTAACCCTAACCCTAACCCTAACCCTAACCCTAACCCTAACCCTAACCCTAACCCTAACCCTAACCCTAACCCTAACCCTAACCCTAACCCTAACCCTAACCCTAACCCTAACCCTAACCCTAACCCTAACCCTAACCCTAACCCTAACCCTAACCCTAACCCTAACCCTAACCCTAACCCTAACCCTAACCCTAACCCTAACCCTAACCCTAACCCTAACCCTAACCCTAACCCTAACCCTAACCCTAACCCTAACCCTAACCCTAACCCTAACCCTAACCCTAACCCTAACCCTAACCCTAACCCTAACCCTAACCCTAACCCTAACCCTAACCCTAACCCTAACCCTAACCCTAACCCTAACCCTAACCCTAACCCTAACCCTAACCCTAACCCTAACCCTAACCCTAACCCTAACCCTAACCCTAACCCTAACCCTAACCCTAACCCTAACCCTAACCCTAACCCTAACCCTAACCCTAACCCTAACCCTAACCCTAACCCTAACCCTAACCCTAACCCTAACCCTAACCCTAACCCTAACCCTAACCCTAACCCTAACCCTAACCCTAACCCTAACCCTAACCCTAACCCTAACCCTAACCCTAACCCTAACCCTAACCCTAACCCTAACCCTAACCCTAACCCTAACCCTAACCCTAACCCTAACCCTAACCCTAACCCTAACCCTAACCCTAACCCTAACCCTAACCCTAACCCTAACCCTAACCCTAACCCTAACCCTAACCCTAACCCTAACCCTAACCCTAACCCTAACCCTAACCCTAACCCTAACCCTAACCCTAACCCTAACCCTAACCCTAACCCTAACCCTAACCCTAACCCTAACCCTAACCCTAACCCTAACCCTAACCCTAACCCTAACCCTAACCCTAACCCTAACCCTAACCCTAACCCTAACCCTAACCCTAACCCTAACCCTAACCCTAACCCTAACCCTAACCCTAACCCTAACCCTAACCCTAACCCTAACCCTAACCCTAACCCTAACCCTAACCCTAACCCTAACCCTAACCCTAACCCTAACCCTAACCCTAACCCTAACCCTAACCCTAACCCTAACCCTAACCCTAACCCTAACCCTAACCCTAACCCTAACCCTAACCCTAACCCTAACCCTAACCCTAACCCTAACCCTAACCCTAACCCTAACCCTAACCCTAACCCTAACCCTAACCCTAACCCTAACCCTAACCCTAACCCTAACCCTAACCCTAACCCTAACCCTAACCCTAACCCTAACCCTAACCCTAACCCTAACCCTAACCCTAACCCTAACCCTAACCCTAACCCTAACCCTAACCCTAACCCTAACCCTAACCCTAACCCTAACCCTAACCCTAACCCTAACCCTAACCCTAACCCTAACCCTAACCCTAACCCTAACCCTAACCCTAACCCTAACCCTAACCCTAACCCTAACCCTAACCCTAACCCTAACCCTAACCCTAACCCTAACCCTAACCCTAACCCTAACCCTAACCCTAACCCTAACCCTAACCCTAACCCTAACCCTAACCCTAACCCTAACCCTAACCCTAACCCTAACCCTAACCCTAACCCTAACCCTAACCCTAACCCTAACCCTAACCCTAACCCTAACCCTAACCCTAACCCTAACCCTAACCCAATAATTATACATGACATAAACTTTTTTCAGATTTCAATTGTTCCATAATTTTTGTTTTTTATGGCATAAACTTTTTTCACAACGTTGCATAGTTTCACAATTTTGAATTATAGATGGAATAAACTATTCTCACAGATTTCAATGGTTTGATAATGATTTCATGGTATTGAATTTACGGGGCATAAATGAAGTATGTGAAATTACAGAAATAGAACCCACCTCTAATGGCCGCATTGTTATATCCCTTTTCCTCATCTCATTCACTATTCGATGGTAACTTTCATCAGATTAATACAAGTTTGGAAATTGACGATTTGGCATTTGCAATTCCAACTCAATTCTTTCGATCATCCAAATGATAAGTGAGTTTTGATGATTGTAGAATTTTACAGTTACAATTCCTGAAAGGATAAAGCACCATTTATCAGAACTGTCCCGAAAAACCATTTCAAGTAAATTACATGAAAAAACAACTAATCTCTTATTCTCAGCAAAAATAAAAAATTGTGCGTTCCTTATAAACTCCTCACTTTCTCTTGATTGGTGCACTTAAATATGTGTAAGTTCAAAGGACCAATCAATCAGCTGCTTAGAAAAGTTACAATAGTTACATTTAAATTTTATATCCTTTGTCATTATATTTCAAAATGCAAATCACTCCAATATAAAAGACATAGAAAGATCAATGATAACTTGATCAAAGTAAACTAATATAATCGAGCATTTTACAACTTCAATGGAACTACTGAAACATTTAAAAGCTTCTTTGATCAGTTATGCCCAAGTTATCGATAGTTAATCCATACAGGCATAATCCTTTGAAGCCATCTGATAATTGTAATAACAAAGAAAAGATATTATATCTTCACTAATGAAGAATGCAATATTCGATATTTTTAATGCATAAATAGTATCATTTGTCTGATGAATGTTTATAATGATAAAGAATTATTATTGACAATTATTTTTGATTCAGTTTTCCCGAATTCAGCCTATTTTCATAGTGTTTCAAACCAACAAGAATGAATGAAACAAATATACATAATCATACAAACGCACAATCAACCCCCCATTGGATCTGACAAGATAAACTTAGTAATTAATGCAAATTAAGCAATAAATTGATAAACATTTATTATAGGCAGTACATGAAATATATTCAAATAATTAAAATTCCAAAACTATCAAAAGTTGTTAAAACATTATGTGGTTGTAAATGATTTATCCTGAATGCATTAAATGATATAAACTAGTGAATCCAAGGTGCTTGCAAATAAGTTCTCTTGATAAACTAAGCTAGACTTACGAAAAGGTTCATGTCTTTTTTGAATAATTATTTTTTGCTTGTTGTTTTTACCAATCATACAATGATGTTTCCAAGCTCTATAAATTGGTTTGCATTGTCAACCCCGACACGTTTCCGCTGCCGAGAAACTAGAGAAAAAGGTGATAAAAAGAAATTATAAAATATATATTCTAATGCTTTATATGTCAAAAACCTTCGCGCATTCAACAGAAAACTACTTGACCAGAAAATAATGCGAGCTTTTTCACTCACCGCAAGCTCCAATTCGTAAGCACAACACTCCTGCATGAGCCATGTTACAATAGATCGTTGTTTTAATCGTTCAATATTAATTTCTTTTTTATATAAAAAAAATTCTTCATATATTTATTCTTTAATAAATAATACTCGAATAAATGAATTTTACTGTTTAGGATGTTTTGTCAACCAACCAAATATTTTTGTGAGTGTCACTTGTGTGTTTTGATTTGATTGCGCCATAGGAAACACAGGATAATTAACACGGCAAATGAATTACAAGTATGATTATAATGGCATCAACCTCAGAAGTTTCTAGACCACTGAGTATTATGAACTTTTAATGCAGTTTAATGCAATTTAAACTTTCTTAGATATGACAATTTAAAAATAGACTATGCAAGTATAATTTTATAAACAAAGCAGTCAACTAAGATTATATGAACAAAAGGTCTGTTGATTTTATAAATGTATAAAAATAATTGAACCTGTGATAATAAACAAAACAATATATATAAAAAAAACTTTGAAGAAACAATTTTGAGCAATAAAATGTTAATTTTATAAAAAATTTGAACAACTTCAGTGTCTTCATCTTTTTTCGTCAATGGTACTTCCACATCATCAAAATTGAAACAAAAAAGTGCTTTTTTTCTCCATTGATACATTTTTTTATATTAATTAAATGATTTTTTTTAATCTTTTCGAGAATTTTTATTGAAGCCACGCCAGCCTTTATTACCCCCTAAAAACCATCAAGTGTTTATTTTTGTAATTGTTGTTGTTGCATAAGATGAAATTGTTGATGTTCACAAATTATCTTCTTTGTATGGAAAGCAATAAATCCGAAATCATCCCAAAAGTTCTTATATGTTATTGTACTGTTATCGAATTTGAAACAAAATTGCGAAATTATTTTGAATAATATTATTTCGACATTTTCAACTGAATTATGTAGTTTTTAAGTATAAAAATCGACTATTCGAGTCGCCATTATAATCTTGACAGACCACTTTCGATTAGCGCCAAAAACACTTGTAGTGTGCTAGGTACTCTCGCAAGAAAATTAGAAAAAATTTTTTTGTTTTTGATTATTACAAAGAGTTCAAAAATTTTTGTTTAATTTTAAATTTAAATAAAAATTTGTTCATTTACACTGCATTTTTCGTAATAGTGGGTCCCAGGATTTGGTATTTAAAGAATTGTGCGTCGTTATAGCCATCGATTATTGTATTGTTTTTTTTCCTAAACTTTCACGAATCAAGTTTTTTTTAAATTAATTTTATTTTTTGACGAAAATTGCAATTATGTTTGGCTTATCCTAATTCATATCTTCGTGATTGCATTGGCTGGCATGCTTTGTTAATCCCCATATGCAGATTCTACCTTATGCTGCTTTATTTGATGTTTTATGCTTACCCTAGTTTGTGGTTGTATGATACTGAAAATTGTATCACATCTTGAAGGTGTTTTGAGATGGGTTATTTGGCAGTTGTATGCTTCAGATTCAAACCTTTTTACTCGAGAATTTAATTCCTTTTTCAAAGTACTTTTTAATTGAGAATTAAAATAATTATTCACAACCTCATCCACCCCAATGTAACAAAGTATATTTGGTATTTTATTATGTTCACATCATTTAAAATTGCAATACATCACACATTAGTGAAAAAGATAGACTTCAAGACAGCCTGACTCTTGAAGGATCAGTAACTTTTATCAGACATCTATTTGAATGATGCAATACTACACAATACTAAAGCAATCTGACATGCTCACCCTCATCTATATATACTGCTTCACTGGATACATAATGGTGTTGTAGTGTGATTAAAAGGTCATTATGTGTGATTTTAAACAAAGATATTTGTACATAATGGTCAATAATACATTAATATATTTATCTTGATTATAGCAATACAAATCACTTAAAATAATGCAATAAAATGACTAGAGTGAAGGCATTTATGACATCAATTGAAACTAATGATTAAAAGCTATCCTATAAACATCCATATTACTTCAACAGTTAGTAATATCTTCATCATTTCAACACTGTCACCTTTATTCTTGTTTTCTAGAGCACCTAGAGTCTTGAAACATATCAAAAATGTTCTTTGCTTGCTGTGAGTAATAGCAAATTCCTTGTTTGTTTTTCTCTATTCTTCAATATATCTCTTATTAACCTATTCCTTTTTGATCTCCATATTTTCCTAAAAAATAATAAATATTAGTTTTTGAAAGTAAAAAAACTATGCATACCAAAAAATAAAGAAGAGCATGCACACGACGGACAAAACGATGAAGAAGCAGATGGTTGTGAGTGTTATGGCGGAATATTTAGGTTCTTCCAATAAAGAATGTGATCCAATTAGCAACTCATGAGCTGCAATTTGGCAATTATCATTTGAAGTTAGAAATATTTTGTGTGATTTTAAAGAAGCAGTGCTTTCGTAAGCATCGAGAAAAGAATTGCAAAGGCACGTTGAATTCTTTAAAAATAACACTTTCTTGAAATCTATTGTGGTTTCCAAAGAATTTTTGAAAATTTCGAAAAAATTTAAAGTTTTTTTTGGAAATTGAAAGTAGGAATCAGCCATTGAAGCTGCATTCTAAAAAACTGTTTCTTAAAAAGAAACTCAAATAATTAAGATATTAGAAAATTCAAACTGTTTATATTAAATAGTCAAAAATTAAATAATTTTATTGAATAAAGCTAAATGAAAATTTTAAATAAAATTTATTCATCAAAAATCTTCAAAATCAATTTACAGTATGTTCCAAATTTGAGGTTTTCACTAACTGTTTTAAACCTGAAAAAAAGATTAATTGATGAAAAGATTTGAAAGTATTCATCAGCAGAATCTCAAGGAAATCTTAATAGTCTTCGGAAGCCTCTTATTTCTTATTTGTATTTCATACAATTAACTTTAGAAAAAATTTGAGTTAATTTTTATTTAATAAGCTTTAAGAAAGAAATGGTTTTATTTGGAAAATGTCTTAGTCATATACATATATATACCGCTTGGCGTCGTGCAGGGCATGCGTTATTTTATTGTGTTTCGACTTGCCAATTTTTATTATTAAAAATTATTTTCACAGAATCAAAATGGCAAATAATATGTACAGAGTGGGAGG
>OZ038327.1:15000-37500 GCA_964035795.1 Pterobdella sp. o SKG-2022
AAGCCAGAACCTGCAAAGCAGCCCAAGCTTTCCGCAACTTAAATCGTTTGGTATGGTACCAGCCAAAAATCAACGTTCAAACAAAATTGAAATTGTTTAAAGCGGTCATCTTACCAACACTTGTTTGGAAGCGAGACGTGGAACCTTCTGCAACACCACATCCAGAGGCTTGAGGTTTTTGTCAACAGATGCTTGCGAATCATCACTGGCACATCCTTGTGGGATAAAATGAGATACCCAACTAAGAAGCAATGCAAAAATAGAAAGGGTAGAAGTGCTGATTCAAAAGCGGAGACTACAATGGCTTGGACATCTTGCAAGAATGCCTGACGACCGTCTACCAAAAAAGTTTCTCGTGAGTCAAATATCAAATGGTAAACGACATCAAGGAGGCAGAAACAGAGATGGCACGATCTCATTCAAGCAGATTTAAAAAAAGTGAACTTGGAGAACATTTGGAGAGTAGAAGCCCAAAACAGAAAATCATGGCGCAACAAAACCATCCAACTTCTTCGCGTTTACAATGAAGGAAAAGAGCAAAAAAGGTTTTGCTAAAGCGCCGAAAGCCATCCACCAAATCAACAAAAACAACAATACACAAAACATCAACAACACTACCATACATATCCAACTCCTAACTTGTACGTTTAGTGGATGCAACAGAACATGCGCAAGCAAAGCAGGCCTAGCAAACCACATAAGACAGGCGCACTAGATACAACCAAGCATCCAGTGTCAGTATTGTGGGCGGAGTTTCAAGCGTCAAGGCATCAAAAATCATCAAAAAAAATGTTCCTTCAATCACTTGCACCCGCCCCATGGTGGAAAAATGCAGAAACAGTGTGTCTGTATGTGTGTGTGCGCGTGTGTGTGTGTGTGTGTGTGTGTGTGTGTGTGTGTGTGTGTTTTATGAGGTTTTATGTTGATGGATGGGAAAAATAAATACAAACACACAGACAACAGCGAAAGAACATGGCGACTCAAGACGTTAAAAGGATTGGTCGCAAACCTTGCAGACATGTTATTTAATGTATCTTTATTGATCTTTTTGCTCGTCTGAATTATTCTTGTGTCCTTCAAATCGTCTTATTTATTCTTTTTTATTGTTTTTATTTAGCACTAAATGTACATAAGACTACTACTGGTCAATTTTTAACAAAAGCTTTCTAGCTAACGACATCCTTATTAAAATAGGATTCCTCTTTATTAGTTACCCTTTATCTTTATCCTCTCATAACTATCTTTCTTATCTACATGCATTTGTGCACTAAATGTTGTCAAAAGAGTTTTTCTCGACGTTATTTGAGTCATCATTTTTATGTCTGTAAGAAAATAAAGAGATGTGGCGTTTTTCTCAGTGTCACAATCGATTCACTCCGATACAAAAGTGTATACAAAAGTCGCTTCAGTTTGGAGGCAGTTAGAGGTGGGTATAAAGATTCGGTGTGCGAGAAAATATCGTTATAGAATTTTTGTGGCTTATGTTTGAATAATAATGTAGAAGTTCCTGCATATGATTCACGCACTTTCTCTAAGCCTGCCCCTATAAAAACGGTAGAAAGATGAAGAAATAGGGTGGTGTTTTGCGCAGACCACTCGATGCCATAGAGATGCGGTAGTGGGAGACATGAAGGCGCCCACAAATGTAAATGACAAAAATATAAACGTGAAGGCACACTGAATGTATAGAGATACATGAGTAGAGCTTGGTGCACAACTAAAAGTTGATTGCAATTTAAAAGTATCAATTTTTCCTATAAATAGTATATTTTTTCATTGGTCAGAAACTATAAAAAAATTATTTTTTAGCAATATTAATTCATTAAATGTTTTTGCTGTCAACTTTTTAAATAGACTTTTATGTCTTAATAACCGTATATATGTGCGTATGTATGTATGCAATTGTGTGTATGTGCGTATGTATGTTTGCGTATATATTTTTGTGTTTAGGTATGTGTGCATATGTATGTATGTTTATGTTGCTTTTTGATGTTTGATGATGATGTGTGCTTATGCGTGTGTGTTTGTGCGTGTAAGAAGGATAAGAAGCGGAAGGAGTAGTCTTTAATAGAGGGTCAAATGTCAAAAGGCAAATACGCGTGTGATTCCGTGTGTTTGTGTAGGTGTGTTTGTGTAGGTGTGTTTGTGATTTCAAGTTGGTTAATCTAAGAAACCTGTGTGTTTATGGATGTTAGTATCGAGAGACACATAATTTGAGTTAATAAATCAATGAAGCATGTTGATAACTAGAACATCTGATTTGATTGGAAGATAACTTGAAGGTTTGGTCCAAGCGCTGCTTAGCAAGTTATGTGAAGAGAGCCGGAGATTAATCTCATCATTTGCGTTTTCATTATAGCTCATCATTAAGTGTCACAATAAACATAGGTATAAAGAATTTGCAAACTTATTAAAAGTAATCAGGTCTTAGTGCTTGATTGGTCAGTTAATTGTGTCAGAGTTACGAATGACCTATTAGGGAAACGAGATGAAGGTTTGGATTGGATGATCACGTAAGAATGGTGTGAAGATGTTGAAGGTCATATATTGCAGTTGCATGCCGAAAATTTTTTAAAAGAGGGAAGCCTTCCAAATACAATTACTTTATTTTTTCCATTTCTTTTCAAACATTCTTCTATTATTATGTTGTGTTTTGCTCAAAGTTACTATTATACTTCGTTTTATTTTAAATATATCTTGAAGTTCTTTAAATATGAATTTCTAAAAAAATGAAAATGACGATAATTAAAAAAAACGAGAAATAGAACAAAAGAGAAGTAAAAAGAAAAAAATGCCGAAAATGGAAGAAGAAAAAGATGCCAAAGATGGAGGAAGAAGAAAAAGATGCCAAAGATGCCAAAAGAGAGAAAGAAGGAAAAGACACCAAAGATTGAGTAAAAAAATGGAAACTTAATAAAAATAGGGAAAAACGGGAAATAAAAAAAAAAAACAAGAAAAAAAAAGTAAAAGAGGGAGAGAGAGAATAGCAAGAAGAGGAATAGGAGGAAGAGAACAAAAAAAAGGAGAAAAAAAAGGAAGAGAAGGAGAAGGAGAAAAAGAAGAAGTAGGAGAAGAAGGAGGAGGAGGAGAGAGGAAGAAAAGGATGTATCATAAGGATTCATAGGAATGTGATCATAGGGCTGCAAATCCTCTCAATCTCAAATTGAAAAATCATCATCACCACCACCATCATCATCATCATCATCATTATCATCATCCTCATCATCATCATCATCATCATCACCACCACCATCATCATCACCATCATCATCATCATCACCACCACCACCATCATAATCATCATCATCATCATCATCATCATCATCATCATCATCATCATCATCATCATCATCATCATCATCATCATCATCATCATCATCATCATCATCATCATCATCATCATCATCATCATCATCATCATCATCATCATCATTATCATCATCCTCATCATCATCATTATCATCATCCTCATCATCATCATCATCATCATCATCATCATCACCATCATCATCCTCATCATCATCTTCTTCTTCTTCTTCTTCTTCTTCATCAGCATCATCATCATCATCTTCATCATCATCTTCTTCATCACCATTCTTATCGTCACCATGATTGTTAAAAATACAAACTAATGAATTATTTTGATATTTTTGTTGAGTTTTCAAACTGATTGGCTAAAATGGATGATTCAAATAATTAACTCAAAAATGAACTTCAATTAAAATATGACTTTAAATTATAGGCTTGACGACAGATGGTGGGGCTGACACTATCCAATCACATGCCTGTATTTTAATACAGAGCGCTGATTGGCTGACGTTAGTGTGTTGCTTTAAGAAGATGAAGATGAGACGTTGAATGCTGATGTTTGCAAGAGAAATGACCATATAAGGTATTTAAGTACTTCATTTTGATTATGCTCCAATCAGCGATTCTCAATCAGCCACTAATTTCAAATGAGACAAGTTTCAGACGACAACTTGCTAGAAGCTCCAGATACCAAAGAAACAGTACGAAATGAAGAAGAAGAGGAGGATGAAGAAGAGGTAGAAGGAGGGGTTCATGACAATTATACCTGCTTTCCTCCACCCCCTCCACACCATTACCTTCCTCATCACCACTGCTTTCCAGGTTAGCATGACTCATTCTCCTCAATGACACCCACATTCATGACTCACCCACCCTAATGACTCATCCTCCAGGAATGAGTGTCAACGTGTCGATGAGTCTTACTCCTTTCCAGCCTTTATCGGAGAGTCAGTCTAGACCTAAGTCTAGACATATTTTCAGAAACGCGTCTAGACATGTGTTTAGACAAGAAAATTTTGACGTTAGAAAAAGAGAAGTAGCTGCAAGTTACAATGATTTTCTTCAAAATTACCGACCCCATTCCTCTATTCACCCAACATCCTCCTCTTCCTTCCACCAACTTTGGTCTTCAGACTTTCAAGTGGTCTTATCGCCAACATTGCAACAACGCAACATCTACGGTCATTGCAAAAGTGAGAGATTACAAGAGTTACCAAGAGAACAACAGTTTATAAAACTGCTGCCCTTGCACATTCCATCGAACCATCAGCACTTTTGTATCACCAAATGCAACCCCGCTTTCGAGTTTTACCCTTACCAACAACAACATACCAACCCACATCAGCACAACTTGCTACACCCTCTATATCAACACACCACATCACACCACCCATCACAAAAAACACACCACCCATCACAACAACCACACCACACATCACAGCAACCACACCACCCATCACAACCACCACACCACCCATCACAACCACCATACCACCAATCACAACCACCACACCACATATCACAACAACCACACCACCCATCACAACAACCACACCACACATCACAGCAACCACACCACCCATCACAACCACCACACCACCCATCACAACCACCACACCACCAATCACAACCACCACACCACATATCACAACAACCACACCACCCATCACAACCACCACACCACACATCACAACTCCAATACTCCGACATCACAAGCGAGTTTTCTGAAAATTTTTCAAACAAATCCCCTTTTCAGCATATCAGTCATGACGTAACAAACTGCCCAGATAACGTCACAAGTTGTCCAGGTGACGTCATAACCAAACATGATGACGTGGTAAAGTGGCGAAGCAACTCGCGAAGCAGCATTTGGTACAGAACCCAGCAACAGAATCCATCTCAAAATTTGACCACTTCATTCACTTATCAACCTCGTCTATTTACACATCCACCAACACACCCTTCCACACATCCACCCACACATCAATCTGCACATTCAACTAGTCATCCCCCTACTTATCCACCCACCCATTCGTTTTCTAATCCCCCCATTGTCCAATCAGCCAATCAGAACGTATGCACCTTATGTGGCAAAGCATATGCTCGCCCAAGCACCCTCAAAACACACATGCGAACACACTCTGGAGACAAGCCTTACTCATGTGCCACTTGTTTCAAGTCATTCTCACAGGCAGCCAATCTCACAGCACATGTTCGTACACACTCTGGTGAAAAGCCATTTAAATGCAGCGTGTGTCAAAGAAGTTTTTCACAAAGTTCTTCAGTCACCACCCATATGAGAACACACTCGGGAGAACGACCATATCGTTGTCTCTCGTGCCACAAGACCTTCTCAGACTCTTCCACTCTCACCAAGCATCTTCGGATTCACAGCGGAGAGAAACCCTACCGATGCTCCATCTGCCTCCTCTCCTTCTCGCAGTCTGGTAATCTTAACAGGCATATGAGGGTTCATTGCTGTGTCTGATGGAACAAACTGACGTCAAGACATTTGTGATGACGTCGATAAATTTCACATTATATATAAAATGTATTGCTTACGTCATTCCATTTGAATATGATCTGAACTGTAAAGCTAATGTATTAAAAGCATCAGAGATTTTGAGCTTTGTATTGCTTCGAATCATTGAATGTTATATTCAATATGACGACGGCCAATTTCTTTATTGCTTTGTTTATCAATGTTGTCAAATCGGTTTGTTTTCTGGGAAATTTGACTCATTACAGACTTCAAGACTATAAGATTCAGAAGACTAACTTTACTAGGCCATCTATTAAGACTTGATTTGAGCACTCTTGCCCAAAAAGCCATGGAGAAGTACTTCACCGCACCATACATACCCACAAAAGGAAGACAAAAAATCACCTTGGCTTCAGGGTTAGAAAATGACCTCAAATGTATGGAAATGAATGCTGGCAGCTGTCAGAAAGAAGTGGGTGAAGCGAATCAACAATTGACTCTAATTTATTTTTTTTCAACTATAAATTGTCTCAAAATGGAAGTTTAATAATTATAATAACAACTACAGACTTGTGGCTAGATGCACAGATTATTCGTAACTTAGATAATTTTCAAAAAAAATTAAAATTTTCAGCGTTTTATGTTGTGAGTAAAAAAAAAATTTTTCTATGAAAAATCAATAAATGGAGGAATTATGAGATGCCATGCGTTTCAACAAGTATCGGGTTACCAATAACTACTAACCTTATGACTCAAAATTTACTTCTCATCATTTCAAAAATTAAATTTAAAAACTTCAATAGAATAGTATTAGAAAATGTTCAACACTGAAATTTTAGAAATTTCAAAACCCAACTCAGTTAAGCTCCACATTAACGCCCAACAAACCAAATGTAAAATTAACATAACATTTTGTCTTCTCCTTCTTCGTATCTTTTCTTTCGTTCGCTGCAAATATCTACGAAAACATTTCTGTTGAAAATAAAATTTAAAATATGACGGACTCGAAATACTTCACCAACAACAAGAAAGGTAAATAATTACTTTATTAACATCCAACTGAACATTTATTATATTTTGAAAGGCGAAATATTCGAGTTGAAAAATGAGTTGAACAGTGACAAAAAAGAAAGAAAGAGGGAAGCCGTCAAGAAGGTTATAGCTTCCATGACTGTGGGAAAAGATGTCAGGTGGGTATAGTTTGTTTGAATGTTGGGGTATGAAAGACTTTTTTGTTTGAATTTTGGGGCATAAAAAATATATTGTTCAAATTTGTGATACACAACAAATATGTTCCAAATCAACACCAGTGCCCTCTTTCCTGACGTCATAAACTGTATGCAAACTGACAATTTGGAATTAAAAAAATTGGTGTATTTATATTTGATGAATTATGCCAAGAACCAACCGGACCTTGCTATCATGGCTGTCAACACCTTCGTCAGAGTTTGTGTCTTTATATTTTATGCAACAAACACATACTCATACACACACACACACACGACAGGACTGCGAAGATAGCAACCCTCTGATCCGAGCTTTGGCAGTGAGGACGATGGGATGCATCAGAGTAGATAAGATTACTGAGTATATGTGTGAGCCATTAAGAAAGTGTTTGAAAGATGAGGATCCTTATGTAAGGAAGACTGCTGCAGTTTCTGTTGCCAAACTCTTTGACATCAACAACCAGTTGTTGGAAGACCAAGGCTTTCTTGACTCTCTCAAAGATTTGCTCTCTGACTCCAATCCCATGGTGTGTTGGTGCCCTCAAAAAACATAGCCAGCCAAAACATTCATGTGATCAACAGGTGGTAGCAAATGCAGTGGCCTCCCTGACTGAGATCATGGAGTCAAGTCAAGTGGCAGGTCTTGAGTTGAGTCTACAAATCGTCAATAAACTTTTGACCGCTCTCAATGAGTGCACTGAGTCAGTGTGTATGTGTTATGTTGTGGATGTGGATCTATGTTTTGTATGTTATGTTGTGGATGTGGATGCATGTTTTATGAACACACACAGGTGGGGACAGGTGTTCATCTTGGATGCAGTGGCTTCATACACTCCCTCTGATGCTAAAGAGGCACAAAGTGTTTGTGAGAGGGTCACCCCTCGACTAGCTCACGCCAACTCAGCCATTGTTCTCTCTTCTGTCAAGGTATCATATGTTGATCTAGTTTATCATATGTTGAGATGGTGTATCATATGTTGAGGGAGTGTATCATACGTTGATCTAGTTTATCATATGTTGAGGTGGTGTATCATATGTTGAGATGGTGTATTATATGTTGAGATGGTGTATCATATGTTGAGGTGGTGTTTCATATGTTGAACTGACCACTCTTCCATTTTTCCATGTTATCATTACACAATGCAGGTGATAATGAAGTTGATTGAAATGATGGATACCCAATCAGAAGCCGTAGGAAACTTATTAAAGAAGTTGGCTCCTCCCATGGTGACGTTGCTATCAGCTGATCAAGAAATACAATATGTTGCTCTTCGCAACATCAACCTCATCGTGCAAAAAAGGTGATGTCATCAAGCTTTTTATCATTTAACACATGTGTGTCTAAGCTTTCACACACCCACACACACACACACAGACCAGACCTGTTGAAAACTGAGTTGAAGGTATTTTTTGTGAAGTACAATGACCCAATATATGTGAAATTGGAGAAGTTAGACATTATGATTCGACTCACAAACAATGCCAATATCGCCCAAGTACTAGCTGAGCTTAAAGAGTGAGTGGTGTAGATGAGTGAATGGTTGGGGGAAAAAGGAGGTTGGGGAGATGAGTGAATGGTTGGGGGAAGAAGGAGGTTGGAGAGATGAGTGTGGAGAGTGGTGGTTCAAATGGGTCAGAAGGTGTGCTGTAAGGAAATATATAGTAACATCGTATGTTAGTGATTTTGAATTTATCAAAATATACTTTGATTTATGAGGATATTCTTGAATGAACAGTTAAAAAAAATTTATCCAACTAAAAAGCTCTTGTGATGGAAATAAATGCTACATTGGTCAAACTAGAGCAAGCCTCATGTATAGGGACAATGTGCCAAAAAATGTTTGCACAAGAACCTCTTAATTGGAGAAAGCATAGAAGTAAAAAAATATTTCAATAAATAGTGGTTATGAGATCGACAATATTGTGGCATACCCTTGTTTGGCGCCCATTTTTAAAAAAAGTCACATTCTAAAGAAAACAAAAGTAATAAAGTGCAAGGGGGAAAGAGGTGTTTTATCTTCAAAGTGTAACCCCAAATAGCTTCAACTCTTTATTTAGTTTCAATTTCAACCGTTACTATATTTTACAATGCTTTAATAACTTAAGTTTTTTTTATAATCTCTTATCTATATTTCTATGGTATGATAAATAAAACTGTTCTGATTTAAAATGTATACAAATCAATTATTCAAAGTTAAACTTATCGAAAATTTTAGTTTCATGAACTTCTTCATAAATCAAGAAAAATATTTTAACAAGGCAATATATTGTTCACACAGATACAAAAAAATACAAACACACACAGATATGCCACAGAAGTGGATGTGGATTTTGTGAGGAAGTCTGTGAGAGCTATCGGTAGATGTGCTATCAAGGTGATGTGTGTGTGTGTGTGTGTGTGTGTGTGTGTGTGTGTGTGTGTGTGTGTGTGTGTGTGTGTGTGTGTGTGTGTGTGTGAAGTGTGCCTATTTATATACATAAAACACATACGTACACAGGTGGAAGGATCGGCAGAGAAATGTGTAAGTACTTTGTTGGATTTGATCCAGACCAAAGTGAACTATGTGGTGCAAGAAGCCGTAGTCGTCATCAAGGTCTTTGTGTGTGTCTTTGCCCGTGTGTATGTGTTCCTTCATGTGTGTTTGTTTGTGTGCTTGTACTTTTGTAAGTATGTGTGGCTTTTGTTGCTGACACAATCTGACACCAGGATATATTCCGGAAGTACCCTAATAAATATGAAAGCATCATCGCCACTTTATGTGAGAATCTAGACACTCTTGATGAACCTGAAGCCAAGTTAGGGGTGGTGGAGGATGGGCTGATGGTGTGGGCGCTAAGCTGGTGGTGAAGGAGACGATGGGTTGGTGGTGGGGGTAAGAATGGGTTGGTTGTGGAGGTAAAGATGGGTTGGTGATAGGGGTGCTAAGCTGGTGGTGAAGGAGACGATGGATTGGTGATGGGAGCGCTAAGCTAGTGGTGGGGGAGACGATGGGTTGGTGATAGAGGCGCTAAGCTGATGGTGGGGGTGAAAATGGTTGTTGGTGTGGGTGCTAAGTTGGGGGGATGATGTGGGTGGTTATACTGATGATGATGGTTGTACCAATGACGACATAGAGCGAGCATGATCTGGATAGTTGGTGAGTACGCAGAGAGGATCGATAATGCGGATGAACTTCTGGAGAACTTTCTGGAAGGATTCCAAGAAGAAAGCACTCAAGTTATTATTGGCTGTTTCAATGACCTATTTACATCTAGTGGCTGTTCATTTGAATTACATTGAGTTGATTGGCTGAACTTTTCAGGTGCAGTTGCAGCTTTTGACGGCAGTAGTCAAACTTTTTCTCAAAAAACCGACAAACACCCAAGAACTTGTGCAACAAGCCTTGTCTCTTGCTACCCAGGTTGCTCAGCTATATATATATATCTTCATCTATCTATATATATCTTTATCTATTTATATATATTTTCTTCTCTACATCCTTTTCCATCGAGTGGTCTTCCTATTCATCTATGTATCTCCATCTACACACCACACGGCACAGGAAAGTGACAACCCAGACTTGAGGGACAGAGGGTATATATATTGGAGGTTGTTATCAACTGATCCAGCTGTCGCTAAGGAAGTTGTTCTCACTGACAAACCTCTCATCTCTGAAGAAACTGATCTCCTTGAACCTACCCTTCTTGGTTAGTGTGTATGTGCGATGGCCTCCGTTAAATTTTAAGTTTTCAAAAGTTTTAAGTTGAAATTTTTAGTTAAAAATCGGTTTAAAATAAATAATGTAACAAGCTGATAGTAATTTATTCTATAAAATCTCATGTTGATAAATACAAAAGTTCAAATAGTCTTTAATCAACCCGAAATATTTCACAAAATTGTGATTAATGAAATAAGTTTTTTAAAAAATAAAATAAAAATTTTTTGAAATTCGAAAAAAATTAATTCGAATTTTGGATATAAACAAAAATGGCGGTCAAACGGTTAAAAGAAAAATTAGTAAATTTAGTTGGCTGCCAAGAGAAAACTTCAAAATTTCAATGAGTGGCATCAACAAAAGGAATTTAAAGAAACTTAGTCTGGCTGATCACTGGCAAGTCGAAAGAACACCACACCAGATCTTTAGGTGAACTGCAGTTTCTGATGTTTAGTGCACCCGCCTTATAGTGGATAAATGCACAAGAAGAAGTGTGTGCTTAGGCACTATCAAAATGGCTTTTGTTAAGTTTCCACTAGTTAATTTTATATTTGAAAATTAGTTCAAAATGTCTAAAATAAATAATGCAATTTAGTGCATCTGCCTTATGGCGGATAAATTCACAAGAGATTATGTGTGTTGTGGGATTTATATGGTTTTGAATATCCTACAGGAGAGTTGATTTGCCACATTTCATCACTTGCTTCCGTCTATCACAAACCCCCGAGTGCCTTTGTTGAAGGCAAGACTGGGGTGGTCAAAAGAAGAGCTTTGCCCAAGAACCTTAAGTATGTGTGAATGTGTGTGTTGTATTTATATGTTTTTATCAACAAGACTCATATGCATGTGTCATATTGGATCTGAATGAAACTTCACACAGTGTAACAGACCCAGCAGCTACATTAGCAGCTGTCGCAGCAGCTCAGGCACCAGCAGCTGAAGTGCCTGTGGTCATTCCAGGAGCTGACAGCTTGCTGGGAGATTTGCTGGACATCAACCCACCTGTGTATCACCCACCTCAGTCTGTCACTCCTACTCCCCAGAATAATGACGTCGATCTGCTTGGAGAGGGACTTGATAGTTTGGTCTGTGTTTGTTAAACATACATATACACACATACACACACACACACACACACACACACACATTCAAACTACCACAAAAACAGTTAGGAGTAGGACAGACAGGCACATCAGAAGGGGCAGGCAATGAGGTCATGGGAGGATTGAGGGATATATTTGGGTTGGCACAATCTGCCAGCTACGTTCCTCCACAAGAAGTATCAATCTTTTTTATCTCTATCTATCTGTCTGTCTATCTATTCATCTATCTATCTATCTATGGATACCTTCGTTTACCCATTCACCAGGTGTGGTTGGCAGCGAGCAAAGGTAAGGGCTTAGAGTTGTCAGGGACTTTTGCACGTAAGGGAGGCCAGATTTTTATGGAGTTGACTCTTAGCAACAAAGCACTGCAGCCAATGGTAGGATTTGCCATCCAGCTTAATAAGAACAGGTGATAGAAGTTTTTGAGGAATTGGGTGGTGCTTTGTAGTTGTGTGTGTTGGTTGGGTAGTGCTTTATAGTTGGGTGTGTTGGTTGGGTGGTGCTTCGTAATTCTACTAATATCTTTCAATTCTACTCAAACAGCTTTGGCATCTCACCAGCTCAACCCTTGAATGTGACATCAATATCAAGCAACCAATCAATGAACGTTTCACTGCTCCTCAATCTACAGGGTCATGTTCAAAAGATGGAGCCTCTTAATAACCTACAAGTATGTACATACTTTATTCATATCCTCTCTAATTAATATTCATTAAAAAGATAGGAATATTTATACAAGAAAATTACTCTATCATTACTATGAAGATATTAGTTATAATGAAAGTTCTAACAAAACATTCGCCAGGTGGCCATAAAAAACAACATTTCGGTCTTTTATTTCTCGTGTCTCATTCCAGTTCACGTCTTGTTTGTGGAAGAGGGAGAAATGGAGAAGAGAACTTTTCTGGCTACCTGGAAAGATATTCCTGTCACTAATGAGGTGCTTCATCAGTTTTGTGTCATGTATTATTGATGAATTGATGCATTATTAATGAATACAAACAAATACAGGTGCAATATCAGATGCAAAATGTTCAACATAATGCCGGTGAGTATCCATTTCAACACACCATCTCACTTTACTATTCTATTTACCACGCCAACGTTACCCACCCACCTCATCACAATACCCACCCATCTCACCAGATACGGTATCTCAGAAGTTGCGCAACAACAACGTGTTTACAGTGGCAAAGAGGAACGTCGAAGGTCAAGATATGTTATACCAGAGTCTCAAGTTGACGAATGGTATATGGGTGCTGTCTGAACTCAAAATACAACCTGGAAATCAAAACTTCATGGTCTGTCAAGGGTAGATACCTGGTGGTATGTGTGTGATGAAAGATGGATACCTGGTTGTATGTGGGATGAAGGATGGATACCTGGTGGTGTGTGATGAAGGATGGATACCTGGTGGTATATGTTTTTTAATGAAGGATGGATACCTGGTGGTATGTGTATGATGAAAGATGGATATCTGGTGGCATGTGTATGATGATGGATACCTGGTGATTTGTGTGTGTGTGATGAAGGATGGATACCTGGTGGTATGTGTGTGATGAATGAATACCTGATGTTATTTGTGATGGAGAAAGTAAATACATCGAAGGGTGATCACACAAACCCACAGTTGTCGCTCAAGTCGAGGGCGGCGGATGTGTACGGAGTAGTCCATCAGGCTTATGAGACCATTCTCAGAGTTTGAACAACTGATATTACCACATTCTAATTATTTATATTATCACTTCTGATTGGATAGATATTAATAGACGTCTATTTTTAGCACAATCTCATCTATAATCGTAAACGTTAGCCAGTCTATGTTGCAAGTTGCTTTAGAAATTTATATTGGTAGCTTTAACATTTTGTGGGGTCGAGATTCGTGCAAGTTCACCCATGTTATTTGTCAATAAACTCAACTCCACTTGGCTTTATATCCACCAAATTGTATTTGTTTTTGGAACGCACCAAGATAACTCATATGCTCAAGCAAGTCTGTAAGTTCTCTTGCGACTCTATCAATCATTTCTGAAGCTATTCAAAAGCTCTTCTCCGTAAGCATATTTGGCAAATTTGGTACATTGAAAGTTTTTTTTTGGGGGGCGAAATGTGTTGAAGATAATAATGAATTTCAATGGAACAAAGTAATATTCGCATGTCTATAAGGCAAAAGAAAGCTAATATGAAGACCAATAATAAAATAAGATTGAATAAATTGACGAATAAGAATCAAGGATTGGAGACTGCTAATTTACGAAGGTGGTCCATGAATACTTGCAAGCTGACGTCATCAGTCAATACTAATCCACCTTGGTTGTCCTAGTGGTTATGGTGATGACGTAATATGCAACGAAGGTGGTGTGTGATGGAGGTGGTGTGGTGACATTAAATACTCAACCATTAAAAAACAGCTAGTAAATTAAGAGGCTCATGAAAGAGATAGTAGACATAAAGAGCTAGTACCTGTCCATAGGAGTATGCGTTGTTGTGTGTTTGTGAGGGGTTGACTCTGGACAAAAGAAATCTTGCCTGGGAGCCACCTGCATGTGTGTCTATGTATCGTGGCATGGGAAACCTGGGAGGGAGGAAGAATCATTGGACCTTCGTGGTCATATCAAGGTGCTAATGCATGACAACAATGAGAATTATAAATAATGAATATTGTTAAAAATATCAATAACAATATCGTTACTTTTTGGTTTTCCTGAACTTCAAAGCCAGGTGGTTTAAAAATACATGTATTTAAACAAAGAATTGTACAAGCATCACTAATAAAAACACCTAGTTTGCAGTATCTCTTGAGCATCGTCCACAGGGGCTTGCAGTAATTGCTTGAAATTCTCATACTCCGGTTTGTCTTGGTACCCTTCCTTACGCCACTGTGTTATCGTCTGTCCGTGTGTTTGTGAAGTTATGTGGTGTGTGCGTGATGATAGTGGTGTGATGTGTGCCACCTCTCCATGGTAGATAAGGATCTGGAAAAAGGTGTCCATCAGTAGGATTCTGTCATGCACCAGGGAGCTTGTGTCCAATAAAACAGGCTGTGTGGTGTGTTTAATACTGTGTTGTCATTGCCATATTGCACCCCTCAAAGCCACCCCCACTCTACCAACCATAGGAGGACCATTGAAACTGTAGGCGTAAAGAATGGGTTGGATCATTATCAAGCCCTGTGTCAAGTCTTCCACCATCAACATGTGTCTGTGATAATGTTCTCATGTTATCATAGGAACAAAAACGTAAAATTCTCACCTGTAGTAGGTGCTCTCATCTGGACTGTTGTTGAACACCTGCAAGAACTGAGACCTGTGTTTTGTGGCATTATCATCAATATCCTGCAACATAACACAACACCACACCTCACTACCTCCCCCTCCTACACCACCCACCAAACTTTCCACCATCACACCTTCTCAGATGAAACATGAACTGAGGATATAGACTAAATTGTTCACTGAAACGGAACGACTCAGGATCGTCATGGTTGAATTCTCCAAACTTCTGACACTGTAGGTTTGTTTGTGTGCATGATAATTTCATGGTCACCACAATTCACCCACCCCTCCTACACACCAGCCTGATGAGCATACGATCAATCCAGCGTAGCACATCAAGCCCATCATCCGACTCAGCTCTGTAGGATGCGATGCGTGCCATTAGAACTGCTGCAGCCTCCTGGTCAAACCCTGCTGCTATGTGCTGCAAGTTCACTGCTGCGTCAAACCAACTTTCGTGTGGATCATGTGGTAACCATGTCATATGTGTATGTAAAAATAAACACACACACTTACTTCCTAGAAAGAGTAGTGACTCTGACCCTGCGCTGGCCACTTGAATGTTGATAATTGGTGATCAACTGGATGTAGCCCCTGCCCCCTTGAGGGATCGGGGCGTTGTGCTGTGGTGTGGTGTAGCAGATATGGTGGTATACACTGGTGCTAGCAGACAGACATAAAGAGCAATCAAAAGACAGAGACCTGATCAGACATAAAGAGCAATCAAAGGACAGACACCTGATTAGCTACTTCAAAAAAGAATGCAAGTGTGGTGTTGGGGTACAAGCCACACATCTTCCATTGACACGTCCCTCCCACACCCAGTTCAGTCTCCGATATATTGCCCCCTGTCAACCATTGTAGCTGATCCATCATACAAGCCAACATAATCACAAAACCCCATATCTGACTGCTGAAGCAAGATGATAATGGAAAAGAAATACTAACCAGTCTTGTTGTTCATGCTGGTACATGGACCAATGCAACCTTGAACCTTCAGCTCTTTCGAAGTCTGTGTGTTTTTATGTTCTTGTATGTTTGTTTGTATGCTCTTTTATGTTTTTTTTGTATGTGTGCTTGAATGCTGCCACACCTTAACTTCGACAGAGGCTCCGAAAGCCATTTTGAAATGACCTTGGGAGTCCTTACTGAAGACCCTTTGAAAAGTCTGCTTGAAGAGGGAAGTATTGAAACTGTCTCCCATCACCATGTGACCTCTGTAAAAGGGTGGTGGGATGAGATGGCGTGAGGTGGTTTAGTGGGTTGAAATGATGTGTTGGGTAAGGTGGGGTGGTGGAATGATGGTGTGGTGTGAGGTAATAGTGGAGTGGTGAAGTGAAATAGTGGTGTGGTGAGGTGGAATGGTGGTATGATAGATGGCACCACATTGAGCGCACACAAACCCAGTGAGAGTAGGTAAAAACTTCATCTCATACAGGCCAGTCTGATCAAGAGCACATGAGTATATGTCTACCACGTGACCATTTACGCATGCTCTCTTTGCCAGAGACTCATAGTGCTATGTGGGTGTATGATGTTTAAAATGAGGTAAGCACTGGCAATATATATGAACACCAAGCCATCTGCCAAATCAACCCACCTTCATGGCCTTTTTGAGGTACTTGCAGTTGTCTTTCTCAATGTCATGGTGAGATCTGATTGGGAACTTAAGTTCATCACCAACTACTTGACCTGGCCCTTGGGTGCATGCCCCTCCCATGAATAACATTATGCGAGCCCCTGTGTTCGGGTAGGTGCTCTGTGGTGATAGGTGGGCTAAGATGAAGTAGTCAGCAAGTAATTATGGTGACATCTGATGAAACATGGATATGTCGTAGTTGCTCAAAAACACATGAGACCTCGAGAAGAGCAATGGCAATGGATGCAGCTACTCCTGTGCTTCTTAAGGGTCTTTTGCCTTGCGCCACTGTAATGTTGCCACATGTGGTGACATAAACATACGGAAAAACACATTGATGACGCAAACAAGATGAAGACATAAAATAAGAGACAAAAACAACAATAAACCAGGCCATGGGTCTCTCTGAAGTTCGCCAAGGAGGTCAGTCAAGGTCATGTCACATTTTTGTAAAGGTTGTAAGAAGCTGTGTGTAAATGTGTGCTTTCATGCGCAAGCTATACTTAATTTCTGACAAACTCATATATTTGAACGTACATATGCATGTGATACAAAACACACACACCGGTTATAAGGTAGTTGTGGTTGCTGATTGGGTGCTCCCCTGTTTAGAACTCCTCCTCCTCCTCTCCCCAACCCCAACATCTCCTAAAGAGAACAAGTCATATAATTAACATATCCCTCTATCCACATCTTTCACAAACAACCCCACCCTACAGACCTGCACCCATCTACCCCACCATAAAGACCTGCACCCATCCACCCCACCATACAGATCTGCACCCATCCACCCCACCCTACAGACATGCACCCACCCTTTCCACCCTATAGACCTGCACCCATCCACCCCACCATAAAGACCTGCACCCATCCACCTTACAATAAAGACCTGGACCCATCTACCCCACCATACAGACCTGCACCCATCCACCCCACCATACAGACTTGCAATTGCTTGGGAGTAACATCTTTGGTTCCTTTGAAAACATAACTTTTGAGGAAACCGACACACCCGAGTTCATGGATTTGAACCATACGACCATATGTGATCAAGCCAACCAATGAGGTTGGAGGAAGTAAACTTAAAGACATTTGCAGTGACTCCTGGTTTTGTGGTCATGATGATGGTAATAGGGGTAGAGATGGTGGTATATAGAGGTAAAGATGGTGGCATATGGGGGTGGAGATGGTGGTATATAGGGTGGAATGATGGTGAAGTTGTTGAATTTAAAATGGCCCTATAAAAACAAAAATGCAATATGATCTTCCTAGAGATTCTGATATGAAGCTTAAAAATGATAGATGATATTATAGATTCTGATATAAAAGTACCTTGACAGCCTGCAAATCATCCTCCTCCATGCATGTGTCAAGCACAATAAGGAATATGGGTGGGTGACATGTGGCTCTCTGAGATCGGTGGCAATTTATTGATGTCACAACTTTTGAATGAAACACAAACATACACAGATAAAAAAAACATACTGTGATGGTGTATTCTAGAGTGGAGAACTGAGGAATCAACTCTGCTGGCTGATGTTGTTCTGTTATGGCCATGTACTGTGGAGGAAACTGTTGTAGTGAAGGTTGTTATGACCATGTACTGAGAAGGAAACTGTAACAAAGAGGGTTGAAGTGGTGATGGAGTCTTGTTTTAAGTTGTGATAGTTAAAACTATGTGGAAGTAAGAGTGAAGTTTTACTAGGTTATAATGTTGAAGTTCGATAATTTGAAATATGAAAGTCAGTTGATCTCACAGAGTTTCTTTGGAAGCAGAAGTTGCAACTCCAAACCTTGCTCCTATAATCCACTTGGCTGGAGTTGGTAGTGATATTGTCAACAAGAAACGAAAATAGAATGCATAATATAATCAACTTGGCTTTATATAACAACATAGTTTGCTTTTTTAAAAAAGGTAACGAATGTATAATCCCAAAGCTTTAAAGAGAAACTAACCAAAAAGGATTGAGAACAGCCTTGCATGAAGGTCTGGTACAGAGAACCGGGTCATATTGGATGGGTGGCAAGTCAGGTCTCTCTTTGATGGGTGTGTACAAACAACCTAATGGTACCACCATCCTCGTTGCCTCTAAACGACTCGACGGCCACACATTCCAACTCAACCTTACTGCGTCCCTATCTTCATTCTGTTGTATAAACTCCTGGTACGTTGTCATCTGATAAATTATCGAGTCGCTAAATTAACATTCTAGCGTAAACCATTGAAATTTAAAAGTGTTATTATAGAAAACTGAGATAAAACCTCGAAATGCCTCTGGAGCGTGGAAAGTTTGGAAATTAAGTATATCTATTAAGATCCCAACAGCCAATCAGAATCCGTATTGCCACGTTTAAAAACAATGTCATTTCCACGAAAAATGAATTAAGTTAAAAACTCACCAAACGAAAATCTGTTTATTTTGATAAATTAAAAATGAATAAAGTAATTTTAGTATAACATATGGCGTAACTGTAGCTTCAAGCCAAAATTAAAAGTAGTTACGTTTAAATAATGTTTCGACAAAGCTTGCAAAAAATTTCAACCAATTTTAGAAAGTTATGTTGTATATTTAATATAGTTTTATTAGTATTTTAAATTAATTTACAAAAATTTTTAAATTTTATAATGACTACATCAATAATAAGCTGTGAAAAATTAATTGTCAGGATGGCCGAGCGGTCTAAGGCGCCAGACTCAAGAGCAATCTTGCCTAGTTTCTAGGCTGAGCTTTCTGGTCCACGAATGTGGGCGTGGGTTCAAATCCCACTTCTGACAGTAATTTTTTTTTTTTTTCAAATTCTCGAACAAAAATATCTTTTGTCCAATTGACATCAAGTTTAAAAAAGAGTTAAAAATTTGTAAGAAAAAAAAGAATTAATTCTAACTTATATATTTAGTCACACACACCACCACAAACACACATACACACTCCCACACATACACACTCCCACACATACACACTCCCACACACACACACAAACACACATATATATATATATAGGAATGGCGATAGAAGAAAGATGTGGAAAACTTGGGAATGTCAGTTATAACCTTCAGGAACTGGGCTGCCTTGAGTCTTGCAATATTTTTTTGCTGGATAACATTTCTAAAGGTTAGACTTTTTATATCAGTTGAAAGTTTCAGCTATGGAAGAAAAAGATTGATTGGGTAGTTATATTGATTGTGGTGTGGTGGAATGATGGACGCACCAAAATTTTAAATCTTTATTTCTAAACAAATCTTTATAAAGTCATGCCTATTTCATCCATGCCATATCAAAAGCATTTGCCATGTCATTATGAATCACATATGGAAGCCTGCTAAAACACATACATTTGCGCAAAAAAACACATAAATGCACACAAACAAACGAACACACATGTACGCACGAACACATACCATAGTGGAAAACATTAGGGTTAAAACACTTATGGAAAACAAAGATAATTTTGAACTAGTTCAACAACAAAAAACTTTCTACCATCACACACACACACACACACACACACACACACACACACACACATACACACACACACACACACACACACACACACACACACACACACACACACACACACACACACACACACACACACACAAACACACACACACACATACACGTTTTAATAACTAACAACGTATAAACAAACACACAAGCACACAGAGGCATACGCAAAAACAGGCACGAGCACACAGAGGCATACGCACAGACACAAACACACAAAGACATTTGCACAAACAGACAAACAAACAGAGGCATATGCATAAACAGACACATCAAAACACGCATCAAGTTAGAATCCACCGAACTATATTTTGAAAAATTAACTTTTTAGAGACATCTTAAATTTACTTATAAGTATCATTTGTTTTACTAAAATTCTTCCATAATTCGACGTAATAAATTTTCAAAGATTTCGAAAGATTGTATTTCTGTGTGACATTTCCTATGTTTGTGTGTCACTATGTCTGCAATTTTATGTGTTTTGGTAGATGTCATTTTGTGTACGTGATTTTGCTTATGCACGTGAAAGAAGTTGCAGTGACGGAGTTGCAGTTGTCATGGAATCTGAGCATTTAACGAGCAGCAATTTTACGTCATCACCACCCCTACCATCATCATCAAGATCCTCATCATTAGCACCACTCCTACCACCACCATCATCATCATCATCAAGATCATCGCCCTCATCATCATCACCACCATCATCATCATCATCACCACCCCCACCACCACCATCATCATCATCAAGATCATCACCATCGCCACTATCATCATCATCATCATCACCCTCATCATCATCACTATGTCTTCTGTTGTTGTGTGATGTATTATTGGCGGCCTTTAATGTAGTTGGCTAAGAATTTTTTAATATTTGGTTGTTGTGTATTTTGTAGATGAGTTGGTGGATGTTGACTGTTGAAGGCTTTGGTCATATCGAGTTCGGTGAGGATTGTTGCTTGGGGGGAAAAAAGGGGAGGCCAATCATTATTGTGTTGTTGATTTGGTGCTGAAGTGTGCGGCTCTAAAGCCGTGTTTACGTGTTGGAAGGTTTATGTTATTGGTGATGTATGGTAGGATAATTTATTCTAGTGTTTTTGCTATGGCAGTGCTATTGGTCGGTATGAGGGGGGGAGTAAAAGATCTTTGTTAGGTTTGGCAAGAGGATGCTTTTGGCGGATTTCCATGTATTGGATAGTGTTTGTGTTGATCGCCATCTTGTCTCAATTTCATCATCACCCCCACCATCATCATCACCCCCACCATCATCATCACCCCCACCATCATCATCACCCCCAACATCATCATCACCACCACCATCATTCTCTTCACCATCATCATCATCATCACTTTTTTTTCTCGTCGTGAATAGGAACTCTCCGTTGGGCCCGACACCGCGTGAAGGTGGTTCCTATAGTCAGGCATTAAACCATAAACTGACTCTGATGATATGGGGAAGTGGACATCGACGTCAGATCTCTCAAACATTTCACAACCCCAACCCCTACTACACTAACTCGCTTTCACTCATCGCTCAACAACAACAACAATCATCATCATCATCATCATCCAAACTCTTCCAAACTTCTTTTGTTTCCATCTATTGTTAACTCACTCATTTCCTTTCTCATTGTTTTCTTTATTGTCTTTTCTCCATCTTTCCTTCCTTATTTCACATCTAGTTCCATTTTTCTCTTCTTCATCATTTTTTCTCTCCTCTTTTTCCTCTTCCCCTTCCTTCTCTTTTTCATCCTCTTCCTTCTCTTTTTCATCCTCTTCCTTTTTCTTTTCTTGTTGTACATTAAAAAAGCATTAGATAGCTTAATTACCTTCCATGACACTAACAAAACAATAAAAAACAAGTTTATAATAATAATTATAATTATAATAATAATAATAATAAGTGTGTAAAAATGAAATTATAAAAATGGAAACACAATCAAAAAACCTTTAAAAGGAATCAGAAAGACCAGAGAGAGATCAGAGCATCGGGGGCCCAACATTAGTGAATATCTTAATCTTTGTCGCTCAACACTGCTTAAAACAACAACAGTTGTAAAAAATAACAACAAATATATACAATAATAATAACATCAGCTACCAACAACAAACATTGAGGCAACTACTAATTGCAATAAAAAAATAACACCGCAAAAACAAAAAAATAGAAAAAAAAAGAAAAAAAATACGAAAGCCATGGATATGAACAATACAAAAAATCTGGAACACTTAAAAAGACGGGATCAAAAAGGCATGTGTGGG
>OZ038327.1:40000-67500 GCA_964035795.1 Pterobdella sp. o SKG-2022
CACCCCTCACACACCACACCACCCTTCACACACCACACCACCTCTCACACATCCCACCATCCCTCACACGTCACACCCCACCATCCCTCACACACCCAACCACCCTCACACACCACACCACCCTCACATACACCACACTACACCACTCTCACACCACACCATCCTCACACACCCACCACCCTTCACACACCACACCATCCTCACACACCACACCATACCACCCTCACATACCACACCACCCTCATACACCACACAATCCTCACACCTCACACCATCCTCACACACCACACCACACCACCCTCACACGCCACATCCCATCAGGAAGCATCGGTGTTTATTTTTGAGAAAAAGAGTGCAGAAAAATTGTACAAATCAAGTAAAAAAGAGATGGTGTGGGAGGTTATGAGGAGGGATGTTGATATGATTTGCACTTTGAGGCATCCCAGTGTCCTCAGATTACTCAGACCTCTTGAAGAGTGCCAGTGCGTTTTGTACCATCATTCCCATCACCCTTCTCATCATCATCATCATCATCATCACCATCATTTTCAGTGACAGCCTAGCTTTCGCTTCTGAGCCAGTGTTAGGTAGTCTGAGTAACTTTCTGGGTCAAACAGAAAACAAGGTTATCCTCATAATAAGAATATTAGTAGAAACCTTTTTTTAATGGTGTGAATGATGAGATCATAAAAATTGCCAGTATTTTTGTGGTATATTTGTTATAAATAATGATATTCAAATGAAATCTATAACTATTATTGGTCGTGCCATCAAGTTTTCTGTGTATGCCACATGAGAATATTTTTGTTACCAAAGATTATAAATTATGATTGCTATGTGCCATGTGTGATGTTGATGAAGAGGAAGATGATGGTAGGTCTAGGGCATGCCATTAAAAGGTATTTACGTCCTAGCATTTAGGTCTGCTTGCCGGTGAGGCTGCTACCCTTTCAGAGTACAAATCTAAACGACCCTTCCCTCTCCTCCAGTAATCCTTTAGGCTTACTAATTTTATCTTGTTTCAAGATAATTTTTTTGGAGGACCCCACACAGACTGTTTCATCAGTCTGCTCTCATCAGGCTAGGTTCCTGGGACAAGTTCTTTATATGCAAAAAAAACATTCTAGGACCAACACTAACAGTCTGAAGATGAAGATAGGGTACTTTTCTAACATACACGGTGGAACATGGGGGTAATAAAAAAATGATAATGAAGATGAGAATGATGATGAAGATAAAGATGATGACGAGGATGATGGTGATGATGATGATGATTCAAGTAACCATTGTTGATCTACAGACTCCACCTTTCCTTGAGCTGGAACTCAAATGTGGTCTTATGCAGGTGTGTGTGTGTGTGTTTGTGTGTGTGTGTGTTTGTGTGTGTGTGTGTGTGTGTGTGTGTGTGTGTGTGTGTGTGTGTGTGTGTGTGTGTGTGTGTGTGTGTGTGTGTGTGTGTGTGTGTGTGTGTGTGTGTGTGTGTGTGTGTGTGTGTGTGTGTGTGTGTGTGTGTGTGTGTGTGTGTGTGTATGCTCATGCGATTGGTATTGTTCTTCATGTGTTGTAAGATGAGAATTGAAACAACTAAAAAAAAGAAAACACACACACAAACACACACACACAAACACAAACACAAACACACACACACACACACACACACACACAAATACATCTTCATTAAACTAATGAGATTTATTGTCTTTTTTCAAATTTCAGATCTTTTTCAATGTTCTGTTTCCTATAATGTTTGTTATTTTTTAAAATTCCCAAATTTGCTAGCTCCTAGCAGCTATTCTTTCTCAAAGTTCTTTTATAATATTCTTTCCCCATTTTTTTTGTTTTTAATTTCTTCTCAAAATCTTCCAATCATTTTATGTTAATTGCTACTATTTTTACCATTGTCATCTTCTTTCTCTCAATTATCTTTCTTCTCCGTTTCATCTGCTCTCTCCTAATTTCATTTCTTTCTAATCTTTATTCTTCTTTTTCTCATCCTCCTTCTCTTCTTCACAGATATGTCAGGTATTATCCTACATGCACACACATCAGCACATGGTACACACATACATCACTCCCAACAACATCCTAATTACTCGGAGAAGAATGTGGAGAGTAGCCGGATTCTCATTTGTGCAACCTGCTCTAGATACTCAAATCAAGGTCAATTTTGTGTGTGTTTGTGTATGTGTGTGGGGTTTACTATGGGAGGAGGGTTACGAGGCAAGGGATGAAGATGATGATGACGAGGATTATGGGGAGAAGATGAAGATGATGATGGTGGTGGAATGAGAGTGAGGAAGAGGATGATGATGAGTGGGGATGGTGATGGTGATGAAGAGGGTGGTGATGGTAATGAGGGGGGTGGTGATGATGGGAGGGTGGTGATGAGGGGGGAGGGGTGGTGATGATGAAGCACTTGAGGATAACAAGTTGAATGAAAGCTGGAAGTTTAAAAATGAACTTGCTTCGAAAAATTATAAGAAGAGAAAAACGAAGAAATCAATAAGAGTAATAATAAAAACAAAAATTATTAATAAGAGTAATAATAAAAACAAAATAATAAAATGACAACAAGAAAAACAAGAATAAGACAGTTTTTTTGTGGCATCTTTCAGTTTTTTTTGGGTGTTGTGTTGCAAATTACCAAATTAAGAGATTGAAAAGGATAAGTAGTCCAATTGATGGAAAAATTCTCGTGCGGATATTACACTTGGGAACAAACAAGCGGCTTTGAAGTCATCTAAAACCCACACACACACACACACACACACACACACACACACACACACACACACACACACACACACACACACACACACACACACACACACACACACACACACACACACACACACACACACACACACACACACACACACACACACACACACAACACACACACACACACACACACACACACACACACACACACACACACACACACACACACAAACACACACACACACACACACACACACACAGGACACGTACAAAGTACCAAGCATAAACTCAAAGACATCGAAGATTACGCAGGCAGACATGGACTTCACAGCGCCTGAAGTGCAACTAAACAACAAAACAACAACTTCTGCTTGCGACATTTTTTCACTTGGAATGCTCATATGCTCATGTGGGTCTCTAACACACACAAACAACATTCAAACAGCAAATGTGACAATACCTGCAATTGCACATGGAATACAAAATACCTATGCATGCATATATAAAAACAAACCAACCAACAAACAAACAAAAACACACAAACAAACACATCGACAGTGTACAATGGTGGCAAATCGCTGATCCAAGCAAATCATAACTCTTCACTATATTCCAAACAAGTGCAACAGGTGGGAATGAAGATGATGATGATGGGGGTGATGATGTTGGTGAGAATGATGATTTCAGATAATTTTCATAATTAGATTTGTAAGACCTGACAAATTACCGACTGATGAGAGCTGAGATGAAGGTTTGGAAGTAAGCAAAAATACGAAAAAAATTGCATTTACAAACTCACACACACACACAGCTCCCTGAGATGTTTTCAGACACTTCATTGAAGTTACCAGTATCCCTGGTGGAAGCCACAGAGAAGATGATCAACATTGACCTCAGATATCGTCCTACTCCTCAACTCTTTATGCTGGTGTGTGTGTAAGTGTGTGTGTGTGTGTGTGTGTGTGTGTGTGTGTGTGTGTGTGTGTGGGTGTGTGTGTGTGTGTGTGTGTGTGTCTGTGCTTGTGTGTGTCTGTGCTTGTGTGTGTGTATGTGTGTGTTTGTCTTTTAATGTCACAGTGTCTGTACGTTTTTTAGTTTTCTATATGTGCCATTAAATAATTTTTGTATGACTTGCCAAAAAAAATTATGGGTTTTACCTTACCATTCGCTTTTTCCCCCACATTTCCTTACACCACACTACCTCACACCACACTACCTCACACCACACTACCTCACACCACACTAGACACACACACACACACACACACACACACACACACACACACACACACACACACACACACACACACACACACACACACACACACACACACACACACACACACACACACACACACACACACACACACACACACACACACACACACACACACACACACACACACACACACACACACACACACACACACACACACACACACACACACACACACACACACACACACACACACACACACACACACACACACACACACACACACACACACACACACACACACACACACACACACACACACACACACACACACACTAGCTCAAGTACTTTGATGACCCTGTATTGAAAGTATTACAAGCATTGGAACATTTGGAGCCGTGCAAAGACCCGCCCCATGACCTCTTCCCTAGAGTCGCTCTTATTATTCCTCTGTGTCCCAGGGTCTGTCTGTGTGCCCTAATGTGTGTGTTAGATTGAGTGTTTTTGTGTGTTTCTGTTAATTTTTTTGTGTTGATCTTTCACGTTTCTTACTCTGCTTGTGTGTGCCATATAAACGTACTATGGTATCACATGTGAGATAAAAATCTCTATACACACCCACACACACACACACACACACACACACACACAGCTTCTCCTTCACAGCACAATTCTTCCTGCCATGAAGGAGCAAATGGTCAAACCGGAAATGCTTTGTCAGGTGATTTTCATGAAACCACATTTATGTGTTTTTGCGCACGAATGCATTTAATGGAAATTCATGGAGCAAATATTTAAACACAAGGGTGAAATATGGCCTCATTCACACGTACACATACACAAATCATCACATGCACGTACACGTACACAAATCATCACATACACGTACACAGACGCTAAATTGTCTAATAGTTATGTTGGAGACTTCAAACGAGGATGACGTCATGAATGTGGTAGTTCCAGAGCTGAGTAAGGCTATAAATATGACGAACAGACCTGTTCAGGTGATGATGATGATTATGATGATGATGGGGAGAATGGTGAAGATGATGATAAGCATGATGACGATGATAATGAGGATGGTAATTATGATGATGAGGATGGTGATGATGATGCAGGCGACAGTATTTTTACTGGAGAAGATAGAAGTGATGCTGCGTAGATGTGATGGAGAGATGACAAAACATCAGTTGCTTCCTCTCGTTTTCAACGCCATCGAGTCCAACTCAATACCCGCTCAGGTTGCATTTTATGTGCTTCTATGGTCTACACACATCCACTACCATCTGTGATTCACACACCCCCACCGCCACCAAACCACACACAACCCACCAAACCACACCACAACCCACTCAACCACACTACAACCCACACCACACCACAACTCACCCAACCACACACAACCCGCCAAACCACACACAACTCACCAAACCACACACAACCCACCAAACCACACCACAACTGACACATATAAGCACCTTCTTCAGGAAGCAGCCATGAATGTATTTAAAAGTATACAAGAGCATGTTGACGAACAAACAACCAGAAAGTTACTGCTGCCCAGTGCTAAGTCACTATTCCATAAAACTACGTCATTAAGAGTGGGTGGTGTGGATGGGTGGTGTGGTGTGGGTGAGTGGATTGGTGTGGATGGGTGGTGTGGTGTGGATTGTAGTGTGGTGTGGATTGTAGTGTGGTTGAGTGGGTTGTGGTTGATATGGGTTGTGATTTGGGTGGTGTAGATGGGTATGTGGTGTGATGTGATAATGAAAAAGAGTTAGAGGAAGACGATGATGGTTATGAAAAAGAGGATGAAGGGGAAGATGATGTTATAGCGCGAAACTCATAAAGGGAGCGAGTATAAGGCGGTTTTATGTTGCAAATAAATATTATAATGTCAGAAATGTAGCAAATATCATTTGTAGACGCACATGAAAAAAACACACATACAACTTACACACATACATACTATATACAAGCAAAAACACACTTAACCACATATATAAAAAAAATCGTACAAAACTTCACACATCCTTAACACATACACACACAGATTCATGAATATTTAACGTGACAAACAAAAGTCATTTAACACAATTAAGAGGGCATAGCATCAAACATACACACACACACACACACACACACACACACACACACACACACACACACACACACACACACACACACACACACACACACACACACACACACACACACACACACACACACACACACACACACACACACACACACACACACACACACACACACACACACACACACACACACATACACACACACACAGACGAAGTTAAATGCCCTAGCTTGCATCGAGAGATTATTGGTCAGTCTGGACCGAATGACCATCTTAGATGAAGTACTTCCTTTCCTCACTGACGTCACATCGAGTGATGTGGATGTGGTGATGTGCATTACGGGTGCTTAAGTTGTTCGCTTCTGTTCTGTTTATTATGTTGTTGTTTTTATGAATATTATTGTTTTTTTTGTGATTATTATTATTGTTATATGAGATAATGAATTTCCTTATTTTAATGAAGCTTGGTTGCATAGTCATACCCAAGAACGACTCGAACAATCACGCTTTAATCCACTTTTATTATGACAATAAAACAATAATAAGTTCTCATTATTGTTATCATTATTTTCAACCCCTCCAATGTGGTCTCTGTACACTGCAATGTAGTCTGCTCTGCCCTATTCTTTCTGTTTTTTTGGGTTTAACTAATTTAAAATTTTCGCCAATGTTATGTAAATTCTTTTAAGACGTGTTATTTTGTTATTTGTATTATGACGTGTTATGTTGTTATTGTGGTACTGAGCTTTTATTCGATGAAGTCGTTTGCAATTTTGAGGAGCATAATTTTTATAATTTCCATAATTCTTCCATTGTGTTTTTATGAACCATTCAATATTATTGCCGTCATTTTTATTGTCTTGACGTTGCTTTTTTTAATGATTTGCACACTTGTGTCAGCTTTTCCATTTTTTCATTACACTTCCCTCATTTCTCATATATTGATTATTATTACTAATTGTGACGTCAGGAATTTACAAACACCTTTTGAGTGACAGCAAATATGGGCTGAACCACAATCTCATAGCTACAAAGGTGATGATGTCTTTATGCTAAGTCATCTTGTATGACATTACGTCCTATTACACCACACCACATCACATCACACCACCACGCTAAAACACATACTTTCTTAGGTAATGCCAACATTAGTCCCCTTCACAGTGTGTCCTGGTATGAAGTTGAATCAGGTGTGTCTCTATTGCACATATAAAAACACACACACACACACACACACACACACACAAACACAGTTTAACGAGTTAATGGGAGTACTGACTGAGATGCTGAGGATAATCGAGGAGCAACGAAGAAACAAGATGATCTCTGAGACACCCGATGCAGCCTGTTTTGAGATGAGGTGTGTGTGTGTGCATGCATAAATAAATAAATAAATATATATATATATATACATGTGTATGTGTGTATTAGCAAATTTTAGCGCATTTATGAGTATTTTAATGCATGAATGCACGCGGAAGCAGAGTTATAAAAAAAAATTGAAGTGATGTAGCGCACACTTGGAACTTTTGCAAAACTTTTCATTTTGTTATGTTCTTGACCCGCATAGCTCAGCTGGTAAAGCGTTAGACTAGTTATCTAAATAAACCGGATTCAATCCCGCGCGGGCCGAAAATTATACACACAAGGGGTTGCGCCCTGTGAATCATCTGTTGAGCTAACGAAACCCCAATATGGGGCGACTGAAAGTCGATCTAAAAAAAAAATGTTCTCTTTAAAAGAAATTGTTGTCAAGCATAATAGCAGCAGTTGAATAATGAGGGGGATAATAAAAACATCATAAGAGTGATTAAAAATAGTCATAAGCATGAAAATGAGGAGATGAGCTTTAATATAACAACATAATCATTAAAAAAAACAGAATAATTATGGAGATAATAACTTGAAAAATATAATTATAGTTGGTGATGGTGGTTGGTGGAAGGTGATTGGAGGAATGAAAATTTAATAAGACACATACAAAACACATAAACACGCAAGTACAAGAACACGCACAAGGAAAAGTACAGAAACAAACGCATGAAACACCATTGAGTAAGATAAACAATTCGGAACTTCAGGCATGAGAAAGGCATGACAAAGATAGAAACAACAACTATTAATGACAACATGAATAACATTTGAATAAATAATGAGCACCAAACATCTTAGTGTCATGGCATCATGAATAAACATTATAATTCTTCGAGCCAAACATAAATATTCAAATGAAAACACTTTTAGGAGTTTATTTTATTCCACGAAGCTTTTCGTAAGATGAACTTACATTATCAAGTGGAGGTACAAATGATATTTGTATGAATATTAATAAACATTCGTACTATAAATAGAATGGCCAACAGGAAACACTCAATGGACATGCGTTTTAGCAACAGCCTCCTCCCACACCACAAAAGTCAATCAAATTTTCTCAATCCACTTGACGACAATAACAGATTCAGAGGTGAGTCATTTTTTAGTGATGTGAGTCATCATTTGTTATGGTAAATCATCTAATTGAAGCACCACGTGACTGAAGTCGTATGCTCTTGAACCCTCACTTCACCACTCCCCCTACCCTTCAACCATCTCATCCACCCACCTTCCCATCACACTCTCCTCAAAACACCATCATCAGCATCCTCAGTACCAGGTTCATCAAAAGAGTTACAAGGTTCAGCAAACAGTATCAACACATCGAACACCACTCACACCCTCAAAACACCTCTGTCCTTTCTCACCAGAAGACATTCCAGTTTTCAAGCTCTTATGTCCTCAGTGGGTGATATATCATTTCATTTAACCACCTTTATTCAATAACTTTATAGAAACAATCCTTCGATTGCCTCATTCTTCACCACACCCCTATCTTCTCAGAGCACCAACAACAGCAGCTTAGATTCGCAGCTGAACAAGAACAGCTTAGGAGGTGTGTTACGTCAGTTCAGTCTTTCCAAGTCTCCAGCTGCTAGCTGCTCGTACAAAGCTTCTACATCTGTACCCCCAGCAACCAGCAGCAAGGGAATCAACTACAAAACAGCTGCTTTCAAAGCGTCAACCTCTTCTCTCAAAGCTCCATCCCCACATTTGTTTAGAGGCCAGTCCTCCAAATACCCTTCCCCCACGCCCTCCATCATGGTTTCCAAGCCCTCCATCAGTGACCTCAGACAACCCAGCCAATCAGAAGAACTTTTAGCCAATGATCGAAGAGCAAGCACTCATTCCGTGGGGGTGATTGTTAGTAGGGAAGAGCTTGGTTAGGGGATGAAGGTGGTTTTGTAGGGTGGCGTTATGTTGAGGGAATTAGTCATATTGACAGATTTTATAATTGTTTGCTGATCAGGGGTATTAAAATTTTATGGGTCTTTTACAGGAACCACTACGCAAGAACAGCAGAGAGCTTCTTGACAAGTTTAACCTTCCTTCCAGAAGACCTTCATTCCATGGCGTGTGTAAATCAGCTGTGAGTTGGGGGGAGGGGTGAAAATAGTTGGAAGGAATATATAAATGAGAAAACATGAACCCTTATGCAGATGAGATGAAGGTTATAGAGCATTAAACTCATTTTAAATCTATTATTGTAAATTTAAATTCATTTTTAATTCTATATGGTTTGAGCCTCAATTAACATTCAATCCCTCCAGATGCATTTTTTCTCCAAGTAGGCATAAGGCTAAAAGGTGGTATCAAATGAAAAAGATGGAGTTTTTTGGTATTTAATATGGTGAGAGATTAGGTGGATATCTTGTGGTGTTTAGTCCTACCCATCTTTCACACATGATGCTTGAATCTTAGATTAGAGAACATTCTATACTATTGTATCCATTTGCAAACATTGTATTTTTTGTATTCAGGATTATTGCTTTTGTATTAACCATTGTATTTTATACTATTTAACTCACATAAATAACTGCTGTTACATCACCACAAATACTGCTGTTTTGAACATTCAAGCTGGCAGCTGCAATGGTATTTACCATGGATACCTCCTCCAATAAAAATACTATTGTATCTTGGTACTCTTTGCAACTTCATTTAATTTGCTTGAGTCTATAAACTTGAATTTTTTTGCAAATCCCTTCACTTGGGGTCAAATCACATATTCACTAAGTATCCACCATTTTAGGTATTTACCAAAGTATATATTTGATCTTTGATACTCTCTAGTACCCATATTAGTTCATCCTTGAGTAGTTGCTGTATTTTGTAATGCCACTTAAATAGTATATTTTTGTAATTGTCTAGCTAAACTTGCATACAGGCCTCAAAGGTCAATAACATGTACTAGATTGTGAGTCATGTGTGGTTTTGTGAATAAAGTGACAACAAATGAAGGTTGATTAGTATTGGCATTGAGCCACCAAGATGGCATCAGCACACAGAGACAATTAAGAAAAAAGCAGTGGTAATTATATTAATATAGCATTATGTTGAAAGCAGTGCAAGAGGATTTTAAAAGCAGTCAGATAAAAATGTGGCAACAAAAATGTGTTGAAGAGTTATTTGAAGCCAAGAAGTTCCACCTCAAAAATGAGGGTGGCATTAGGTGGAATGACACTTGCAGCCCCTCGAGATCCATATGCATAATCTGGAGAGCAAGTCAGTTTGGCCACCTGACCCACACTCATCTGTTTGATGTGTCATTAATATACAATTTAATATGCTAAAAATGGTACCAGTGTAAAAAACCTATACATTGAAGATTTATGCTTTTTTTGATACTATTATAGTGATTACAAACAACAGACCTGAGCAACTCCCTCATCCCATCCCTTGATCACTTGTCCCTGTCCGATCTTGAACTCAAATGGCTTATTTCTGTCCTTTGATGAATCGAACTTCGTACCATCAGTGAGCGTTCCTGTGTGTTGACATGTTGTTTAGGTGACTTCAGAAAACTGAGATTAGTGAAATTTTAAAATGGCCGACACACCTGTGTAGTGCACAATCACCGTTTGTCCAGACTTGGGAAAGGTCTTTCCTGCGGATGGTTACTAATTTTGAGATATCCAAATAAATACTTATCAATTTATTATTTAATTATAATCATTTCGATCACTTAGCTTCCTCGTCCATATTTCGGTATATTTGGTCTAAAAATTTATACATTTGAATAAATCTAATAAGAGTGTTATAAACTTGAAAATTTCCAAACCATCTCCGGGTTTCAATGTTTCAATGTCGACGCCCATCTTAGAGTAATTTTCCAATAAACCAACCGGCCGGAATATCAAACAAAGACAAATTAACTTCGTTATTTGATTCTTTGGTGCCCATAATTAAAAATTAATTACTTAAAATTTTATTATTAAAAAATCATAAAAGTTTTTTCAAAATGACGATTGTCAAAGACTTCAGAATATTAGAATACAACAAAGGATGACGATGACGACGACGAGAATGAGAAACAGGCCAGCAACCAGTGCAATGAAAAGGTACTTATGAGTCATACTTGTGTTCTCCTTTTCCACCTTCCTCATGCTCAGTGAAGGTTCCAGTATGGTCTCTCTTAGGGGTCGTTTGTTAGTTCATATGCTTCATCCATCCATCCATCCATCATCATCACATCATACTACATCCCCCACACCACAAACTTGGGAATAATCTTGAGAGGATTACCGTCTCCATAAGCTTTGATGGTGTATCTAATGAAATTATTTAATATGTGATGAGGTGTGGAGGCAGTAGTAGTTGTAAGAGGGGTTGTGGCATCAGCCCTCCATTTCTTCAGACCATTATTTCGTTCACTGGCTGGCTGTGTTATATTCACTCAATGTCATTTTTTGTATGTTATTTTCTATTATGGTTTTGTATTGTATTGTATAGGATGGGGGTACAAATGATTGTATTGTATATCAAGGATAAACATTACACTTAAATATAGTGATATATGGCAATGAGAAGTATCAAATAAGCAAGTATTAAAGAGATACCATGGCAGCTTCGTAAGAGGAGAGAACCCGCAGTACTTGCGACAAGACTTCCTCTTTCAAAGCATTCTCATTGTTCAGTCTGTTTGTGTGTTTGTTTGTTTGTTTATTAAATTAATAGTGTTTAATATTTTATAGGCATGCAAACACAAACCTAATGCCTCGAGGCACGTTTTTCATAATGATTCTATCAACAATCTTTTTCACGTACACTTCATCTTCAACGTTGGTGTACAGTTGATGCAAGATAGGTTCACTCAACCGGAAAGAAATGGATTTAGGGGTGTTCTGAGGTTGCTTCATGGAGAAGAGGGTCTCATCTTTTGGCTTGTTTTGAAGATCATAATCATAACTATCATTATAACCCTCCCCATTATAATCTTCTCCATTATAATCCTCTCCATTATAATCTTCTCCATTATAACCCTCCCCATTATAAGCACCCATATAATTGTTGTATATATTATTGTACTTTTTATTGTGTGAGTTCCCATTATTCAGTGTGGCTTTTCGCCTGTCTAATCTTCGATGAGGTTTTGATCTGTTTTTCATCATGTTGAGTCTTCGGTTGAGTAGTGGCTGGTTGTTGCGTCTTCGGTTGAGTAGTGGCTGGTTGTTGCGTCTTTGGTTGAAGAGGGGCTGGTTGTTGCGTATTTTGTTGCTTTTTCGGTTGATTAGTCGTTGTTGCTTGTTAAATGTGTTGTGTCGGTTGTTGAATATGTTGTCATCATTCAATGGGATGTTGTTGTTCTTCACATTATTATTGTTGTCTTGGTGTATTTTATTGGATAAAAAGTTGGCATTATGCATTTTAAAGATGTTGTTATTGTGGTAGTTGTAGTCGGGGTTGTTATAGTGTTGAGATGGCTCTGATTTTCTCATCATATTATTCCTGGATTTTATGTCTTTATCATAATCAGAAAAATTAATGTCCACTTTTTTATTATTTTTGTTGAAATAGTTTTCATCTCCATTAGAGATTCTGCTATCAATGTCGTGTTCATTTCCATTTAAATTATCATTGTTCTTTTTATCCTCATTATCAAGATGGTAGTGGAGAGGTGGGTTGAGGTTTTTAGACGAAACATAATTTGCATTGTTTTTTGAAAGCCCATTATTATTATGAAGGAGTTTATCATTTTGATCATTAATTTTATTTTGATTGTCATTATCTATCAAATGATACTCGTAGTAAACAGGCATGATTCTGCTGTGGAGAATAAAAATAATAATAGCAATTTAAGAACAACAACACCAAGTTAAAAAAAGCTGATAATAATAATAATAATAATAAAAATGATAATTTAACAATAATAACGGAAATTAATATCTCACTTGGCTTGTTTTCTTATTCTTTTCTTATTTAAGAGTAGCTCTCCTATATTATTTCCAGAAATAGTATTTTTTATATTTCCAATATTTTTATTATTGAGATGAATGGTAATAGTGTTATTGAATTTTAAATTATTTATTTTGATATATTTATCACTACCACCTCCACCCCTCCCACCATCACCACTTCTACTCTTGCCTCCACCCCTGCCACCATCATCACTTCTACTCTTGCCTCCACCATCACCATCACCACTTCTACTCTTGCCCCCACCATCACCATCACCACTTCTACTCTTGCCCCAAACATCATCACTTCTACTCTTGCCTACACCATCACCATCACCACTTCTACTCTTGCCTACACCATCACCATCACCACTTCTACTCTTGCCTACACCATCACCATCACCACTTCTACTCTTGCCTACACCATCATCATCACCACTTCTACTCTTGCCCCAAACATCACCATCACCACTTCTACTCTTGCCCCCAACATCACCATTACTACTTCTACTCTTGCCCCCACCATCACCATCACCATCACCACCCCCATCTCTACCTCTACTCTTACCCCCCCCATCATCACCCTTACTTCCACCACCACCATCCTTATTTCTTCTTTGAGTGGCTGCCTGTACAATCAGATATCATTATCATCATCATCATTATTTCATATACTATTAGACAAACCACAGAGTAACGCACAACATCTTTCTGATTCTCTGAAAGCTTATTAGACAGTTTGAAAACGTCATTACTATCCTCAACCTCATGCAACCAATCATCGGCAAAGAAGTCGTTTTGGGAAAAAAAAGTAGGAGGCAGAAATACAAAGAGAAGTACAAGCAGAAATATGCGATGGTATAAAAACATATGCATGGGATCGAGTGGGTCTGTGTGTTTGTATGTGTTGCTTATGTCCGTGTGTGTGGACTGTAAAAATATTTTTTTATGTGTAAAAATGTTTATGTGTTTTAAACTTTTCAGACTTTTTGTGTTATTGTTGCTTACGTCATGAAAACTAAAAGTCAACTGGGGTAATGAAAAAGCAAAATAACGAAAAAGATAAAAATAAAAAAAGAATTTTGAAAACTTTATTAAAAATGGAAATATTAAAAAAAGCATAACTAAAATAATAAGAGAGTTTACAAACATTTGAGGTCTTTGACCGCACGCCCCTCATTCTATTTATAGTTATTTCGTATTCATATTTATATCTATTTAGAGACCCTATCATGTAGTCATATTTTTATCTATTTATAGACTCATTTTGTATTCAGTTGTTTTTTTTATAGATCTCATTATGTATTCATCTATATATAGCCGTAATAATATAGACTTTATAAGTATTAATATATTATCTATCTTTATGAATATATTAAGCAAAACACACACACATACATACATAAAAATTCAACTAAGCATACACACACTCATATTTATACGAACAACAACACATTTATAAGACTGGCAGCGCAATTTTTTTTGTCTCACTGTCACCATCTCATTATCTACATTTGGAACACGATAATGTTTTGCTTTATTGCTTTCACCTTTATTTTCTTTTTGCGCGGTTAGTTTGTGTGAAGATAAATTGAGAAACATACAAAAAAAATAAAAAACACCACATAGGTCCCTACCACCACACAGGCGTGGAAAGCAGATGCGCTGATAAAAAAGTTGAAGACCGACTGGAAGAGATTCTCTACACTGACTTTCAACTGTGTCATAACAGGTAAGAGGCATGATGAGTCTCAAAGATCATCAGAAGTTTGAGAAAGGGGTTGCCTTTTTGAACAAACATATAACAGTGAAACGCAATACTCACACAAGCACACACACACAGAAAAGCCCCGTTTAGCTTGGAAGTAGGTGGGGCTGTAGAGATAGACTTTGAAATAGTTGAGATAAAGCTTCTCGAGTCGAGCCTCAGAACTGCAGCAAAAAGTTTCGCGCTGACCTTCCATTTTGTAAGTGTTTGCAGGCATCATTTGTGTGTTTGTGTCAATAATGTATGCATGGTTGTATAAATGTATGCATGGTTGTATAAATGTATGCATGGTTGTATAAATGTATGCATGGTTGTATTCTTGTGTGTTCGTATATATTATGGCTTTTTATAACACAGCAATAGGATTTTTTAACTTTTTTCACCAACTTTAATTTTTGTGTTTAAACACACAGACACAAACAAACTCACCCACAGACGTGGACGGACCCTCACATGAGCTGGGATCAAACCACTTACCCAACAAAAGAATTATACTTTACTGATTATAACTTGCTTTGGTACCCACTTGCTTTTATAGCCAAGTAGGATGAGTTGTGAGAAATGGGGGTGATGTGATGATGGTGGTTATGTAGATGACATTCAATCCATCCTACAGAGATGAGCAAATAAATCACAAATGGGCCACTTCTATGAGGGTGCAGTCCAATGGTACCGTACATGCTTACAGCCAAGTTACCACTTACACGTCAGTCTTTATAGGCATCTCGTTGTTCCATGCTTATTTTACACTATTGTTCCAACTCCTGCTACATTATAATCCACTCACTCAGCTCCATAAATTTTTCACACCAACATACAATGCCACCTCCCTATACCACATTACACCATACCGCACCCTACTATACCATGCCATGCCTTAACAGCATACCACACCCCACTATACCATGCCATGCCTTAACAGCATACCACATCCCACCATACCATGCCATGCCTTAACAGCATACCACACCCCACCATACCATGCCATGCCTTAACAGCATACCACACCCCACCATACCATGCCATGCCTTAACAGCATATCACACCCCACCATACCATGCCATGCCTTAACATCATACCACACCCCACCATACCATGCCATGCCTTAACAGCATATCACACCCCACCATACCATGCCATGCCTTAACAGCATACCACACCCCACCATACCATGCCATGCCTTAACAGCATACCACACCCCACCATACCATGCCATGCCTTAACAGCATACCACAAACCATCAAATCACACCATACTCCAATATACCACACCAAACCAAACAGGACTTGTGATAATTACATCAAACAACACCCCTCAATTCAAACGATTTGCGTTTTAACCATGGCTTTCCGAAAAGACACATTCAGCAATATAAAGTACAGACCTTCCATGCAGACCAACTTAACTTCACATCTCAAAGGATGGCTTCTCTCGGATGGACACATTGATAAGGTGATCATTCAAGAGAGGAAGGAGTCATCGAGGAGAAGCACAAAAGGGTTTATGGTGTCGAAAAGTAGTAAAGAGGATTTTGTGTCTGTTTTTTAATAATTTCATTCCTTCTCATTTTGCAAAACACACACACCCACACACAGAAAACCAGAACGACCATAGATAAGATTACAAACACAGGGGAAATTCAGGTAGTTTACTTTTCTAATAAAACAAAATCAGCCATCACACCACGCAATTATTCCTACATCAGTATTGGAACAGGTATATTTTTCTGGAAAACAAAAACAGCCTGGAATACCACCTCACTGTCTACCCTACCTTCATCCTAACCTTTTTCATCCTTATGTCCTTCTTCATTCCTGCCAAGAACAACCAGAGATTCACTTTCAGTTGGTGGTAGTGTGCGGAAATGATGGCAAGAGGGTGGGGTGGGACAATAAAGGATTAAAATATGTATTCACCAAAAAAATTACCTTTTTCTTATTACATATTCAGCAAACCATTCCACACTACTCTACCCGCCCACACACACACAAATCTACCCACCTCACAGACATCTTGTTGTTGTTATGTGTATTGCTGTTGTTAAATTCTTCTAAATCTACTCATTCAGGAAGAAGCATGAGTATTCCATATATTGGTCTGTTGCTTGTATGTGTGTGTCTTTCCAATTTATTTTTCTGATTAAAACTTACGCACCCAAACATAGGCACCCACACAAACACACCTACCCACACAAACACACCTACCCACACATACACACTTACCCACACAAACACACATACCCACACAAACACACATACCAACACATACACACTTACCCACACAAACACACATACCCACACAAACACACATACCAACACATACACACTTACCCACAGTTATTTACTTCAACTTGTTGTTGTATGTGTTGTCATTTTCCTTCATTACATCCATCATCACCATACTCCTAAGAAAACAAACAACACCTGTGTATCCTTTCATCAGAAAGGTCAGAGAGGGTGGGTGGGAGAAGGAGGATGGGTGGATAGAGGTGGGAGAGAGAGGGGGGAGGGGGGAATTTGAAATATTTTTTGCTAGCACGGTGGACTTATTGCTTGCTTGGTGCATCTTGCATGCTGCCATAATTTCAACCCTTTTATTCAAACCCAGATCTTCCTCAACCCTTGTCTCTTGCGCATTCTTTTCATCAAACACAACAATACATTTGATCAAAATGACGTCTTTGATGAGTGAGTTGATGGTGCTGAAAATGATTATTATATCCATTATGTCATCAAAGCATTGAAGTATGTCTAGGTGATGATGTTTTAATATTATTACAAACAGCAAACGGGAAAAGATGCTGGCATTGTTGGATCAGTGGGTCTCTCACAAAGCCATTTCGTGAGTGATGGTAGTGGTACTTGATGGAAAGACACTCACACAAACTCACGTATACAGGGAAGGACACACAGACAGACTCACAAAAGGAGACATGAAACGAGTGGCAATGTCTCTTGAACGTTCTGTCATGCTCGTTGTGTTTGTCTATACTAGTTGTTGTGTATTCTTCTTCGGATACAAAATCCACATGTGGTGACATCTTTTGAGTTTGCTGACGCCCCCTCGGGTGACATTTGACCTCTTCATGTGAACGTATTAGAATTAACGTTTGAACAACATTGTGCGTTTGAATTTCAAAAAAAGATTGTTCTTATTTATTCAATAAAGCTTTTTATTTTGGTCGCAATAATGTTTCGTGAGAAAGAGCTAGAATGGGTTCGACTAAGCCCATCAAGAACAATATGTTTTTAGGAGATGGACAGTAGCATAAGAGGATTCTTCAAAAATAGGTTTAACAATTCTTTAAGAAATAAGCAATTAAAAGTAAAAATAACAGTTAAATTAAGTTAAAAAAATAAAATTTAAAATTTATTAAATTTTTGTAAGAATTAAAAATATGGCGGTTTCACGTTGTTTGCTTAAAAGTTGTTTCGATTGCTATTCGTTCAAAAATTAAAGTCTGTCGAAATCTCAAAGTCAAATTCAAAAAATGAAGATATGAAATATTTACTGTGTTTTTAAAATGACACACAATGTAGGCTGGTGCTACGTGCTGAAGACATTAGAATGTTTGAAATCTACCAAAAGCAACAAAGCTCAGCCTTAGACGGGCAACGATATTTTAACAATTTAAAAGAATTGTTTAGCGTCATTAGCAGTATCAGAGGGACAATTGGCTGGAAGAAGGTTACGTGGAAATTTGGAGCCATGGAAAAGCAAGGATTTCTGTGCTATAAAGATATCAAAAATAATAAGTATATCACTTGTGAGGATGATAACTATATCAAGACTGTCCACATCCTCCCAGCAAAATAGCTGCCAATAAAGCTGGTTTGGCTAACCATGTAAGACAAAGGCAAAGAACTCAAGAAAGTATTCTATGTCAGTATTGCAGGCTGAGTTCCAAATGACAAGGCATTTACAACCATCAAAAGAAATGTTCTACTCTCAATCCTTCTGTGCACCTGCCATGTCATGCTGAATGGATGCAGAAGTGTTTTCATATACAAATGTGTATGAGTTTGTTTATATATTCACATCCACACACACGCACACACATAAATGTTTACTAACAAGGGGCGTAGCATTTATAAGACTGCATTAATAATAGCAGCAATAAAAAATATTTATTGCAAAGATGAAGAATAATAAGATATAAATAGACTGGTCAAAAAAGAAGGGTGCAAGGATGTTACTATTGCTTATTTTGCTTTCACTTGTCACTGGTTAGTTGTGAAGTTGTGTGTGCTCGAAGGTATATTTTTTGCGTGTGCACTCATGTGTGTTTGAAACCATTTTTGTTGCATTTACTTGTGTTAGAAGCTCACACACAAAATAGTTCACACACACTATCAATTTTCTTTCACCCACTCTTCACCCTATCATTCCACACCACCTAGTTTTGCACCTTCTTATCCCTGTCTCATCTCCACCACACCATCTAGTTTTCCACCACACCACTTAGTTTCCCACCACACCTTATCACTATATTTTCTTTTTCCCATCATTCCATCTTCTACTTCATCACACCACACACACACCTTACTACCACACACACACTTCACTACCATACACACCTCACGTACATAGACAGCAGGTCTCAAAACTGCACGGGGAGTCCACATCCATTGGTGATACCTCATGAAGTCAAGTAAAAACTAGTTTTGATGTTATTATTACTTTTATTTTTACTTTTATTATTATTATTATTATCATTATTATTATTATTTTGAAAGAATCGTGTCGTGTGCCAACGGCTACGCTTTCCCCTACACGCGACCAATCAAAACAGACAACACTGCAATTAATATCGATTACATCATTGAGCAAGTTTTTATAAAGGACCTGGTCTGTTTGTTTGTTTGTTGGTTCGTTTGTTTGGTTGTTTGATAGTTTGTTGGTTGGTTCGTTTGTTTGTTTGATAGTTTGTTTTTTGGTTTGATTGTTTGTTTGGTGGTTTTTTTGTTCGTTAGTTGGTTTGTTTGTTTGTTTGTTGGTTTGTTTGTTTGTTTGTTGGTTTGTTTGTGTGTTGAAAAATCTCCAATATTTAAACACCTCACACATAATATGACGTTGTATTTGGATTGAACACATAAACAACTCAGGACAGAATGAAAAACGAATATGAGATTGAGTTTTTCTTGAGACTTGTGAGTGCTTTGAGAATATTACTATCATGGTTAATCATAAAAACACGGCAAATTTTGAAGGTTTTACAAAAATTCAAATTTTGTCGTGTTTTTAGCATTCACAATTTTGAGGCTGTTCACAAAATTATTTGAGCACACAACTACAGTCCTCAAACACACATCCCACCTACACACGCACACACACACACACACACACACACACACACACACACACACACACACAGGATTGTGAGACTAAAGAAAAGAGTGTTATGTGTTTTGGACCTCAACTACTTCCCGTATGACCAACAAATGTCCGTGCTTTTTTTACACACACATACACACACATACACACACACACACACACACACACAAACACACACACACACACACACAGATGCACATTAAACTGGGTTCTCCACAACCAGCCCATATCTCTCATCCGGTTTAAATACAAGGGCATCCATCCTCATGCTATCAAGTATCATTATCATAACCTTCATCGGCATCACCACCATCTTCACCATCAGCTTCATCATCATCATCATCATCATCATCATCATCATCATCATCACCACCACCATCTTCACCACCATTACTACAGAATGTTAGATAATGAATGGGAACTTGTGAGCTTTTACTTCGTGGTAAGTTGAAGGTCATGATGTGTTATATAACACACAAAAACACACACACACACACACACACACACACACACACACACACACACACACACACACACAGGAAGATGATCGGAAGCATTCAAGCTTCGACCTGTTCACTCACGCATGGAATGCCACAACTATAGCCAACCGCAAGTCTGGCTACTTCAACTATTTCCTGTTAGCTCCATGTGTCCTCATTGGTCTCTTCAGTTTCCTGCTGCCATTTCTGCCCATTCAATCATTGCAGAGATTCTCTCTCGGTTACTATTTTTTGTCTCCATGACAATTTATTTCTGTTTTTAAATATTCACAACCTCATTAAATCTTCACAACTTCATTAAATATTCATAACCTCATTAAATATTCATATCATCATCATCATCATTTTATTATAGTCAGCATCTTTCCTTTTTCCAAGGGGTCACTGACTTCTTTCCATGACCTAATCCTCTCCCTCCATTTCACCTTGTCATATCAATCTTCAAGAACTAGTCCAAGACCACGACAAAGGTTTTCCATCATCCCTTTCCAGATTAACCTTGGCCTTCCCCTTCCTCTTCTACCTTCAACCTCAAACCTCCACGCCTGTTTGACACAGTCGTCATCCTCTTTTCTTACTACATGACCCAGCCATCTCAAACTCGCTTGCCTCACCACTTCAACGATCGAACAATCCAACCTCAATCTAACCATCAACTCCTTTTTACTCACACCATCAGCTTTTTAAATATTCCCAACCTCATTAAATATTCACAACCTTTTTAAATATTCACAACCTCATTAAATATTCACAACCTTTTGAATATTCAGTGACGTTTCTACTGATGAGTTTGTTGGCTCAGGCTTCAGTGATTCTTCTAATGCTACCCAACGCCACTGCCCGTGTTCCCATCATTGGTCTGCCATCTATTTATGTACACTTGCATATGCAATGAAATCTATTTATAGTTACGTACATATTAATTAAATGTAAATACCCGCTTGCAGTTCGTTACTGGCTCTTTGATTTGTTGTTGTTGTTCTTATGCTACTTCACTTCTTTGATGAGTCATCACATTTTTTATGCCAATCATCGCTTCAAGCTCCACCCATTTTTGCGCAAGGTTCGTTGTCTACTGTTTATGCCTTTCCACCATGCATAACACATAATCTCTCACACACACACATAAACATCTTGACAGATCTTCTTAGACAGTTTCTTATCCTACCTCACCAGTTCATCTCTGCCTTCTGTCCCTCAACCTCATGACGTCACAACTCAACCTGAAGAAGATGACGTCAGCGATGGAGGTTTGAAAGAGTTGGAGAGTTATTTAAAGAAGCAAGTCAGAATGCAAGGTTTTTTTTGATGTGTTTTGAAATGTTGACAAGCATATATAAACACACATATAAAGGAGTCTTCAAGTTTGTATACTTGATAATGTGAGTTCAACATGCGAAAAGCTTCTTATTATTATTCAGCTAATAAAATTTCCTGATTCAAATAGTTTATATATGTAAAGGAAAATTTGTACAAATAAACGTATAGGCACACACATACACACAAACACAGCTTTTTATGGTCAACAATTGAACAACGACTACAAGCAACTGGCTTACGTCATAGAAAGGTTAATCTTCTTCCTGTTGGCAATCTGTTTTGTATTGGTGACTTCTATAATCTTTGGTAGAAAGTATATACCTGGATTTGATTTGAATCACAATTTGTAAATAGAGAACTTTTGAGGGAAGAAAGCAATAAGGAGGTGTGATTTGGTGGTGGTGGTGTGGTGGTGCGGTGGTGGTGGTGGTGTGGTGCTGTTGTGGGGTGGTGGTGCGGTGGTGTGGTGTGGTGGTGTTGTGGTGCGGTAGTGGGGGTGTGGTGCTGTGGTAGTGGTGCGGTGGTGGTATGGTGCTGTGGTGGGTGAAATGAGATAGGGGTTGATATGGTCTCATGGAGAATTGTAATAATAGTGTTTTGAACATTAGGAAGGTATGAGAATGATGTCCATTATAATATTTATGAAAATTATGACAATAATTATGATTAAATTAATTATAATGGTAATAATTATGATTAAAATAATTATGATGATAATAACTATGATGATAATTATGACGTCATCAATGAAGGATGCAGTTTGACGTAATAAACGCAAGATATTGTTTCAAAAATTGTTTAAAAGATATATCAATCAAAGAGGGCGAATATCAAGTTAGCCATGCAGCAGAGGCGCTCTTTGCGTCTTTTCCACTAGAAGAATGTGTACAACTAATCACCAAAGAACTGATATTGGTTTGTAAAAATGGAAAACTGGCGTGTACTTTAATGTAATGCGGTATTTATGAAGCGCTTTTCCTCGTAGATCAAAGCGCTTGCTACAAATTTAATGCGGCGAAAACACTGTGGAACAGGTGCTAATCGTCGGCCCACGGAATCGAACCCGGTAACTAGATAATTAGTCTAATGCTCTACCTCTGAGCTATACGGGCCGACAATAATGACATAAAAGACCTCCGAACCTATGACCTCAGCATGACTCCAAACCTGTGACTTCAGCCTGACTTCGAATCTGTGACCTCAGCATGACTTCGAACCTATGACCTCAGCCTTATGGTGAACATTGCTCAAGTGTGGATAGACCACACTATAAATGAAGCAATGAAAATTAGAAAAAGAAATATCAAGACACCGTGAGTCTTCTAGGTTTACATGAATATGAACGACACATTCGGGATGATGCAAAAAAACAATACACACACAAAGTTCATAAACATTTGAACGAAATTCGCCCAAAAAAGTTTGACGTGAGATATAAAAGGTAGTTCACAAGAGTTTATCAGAATAATCATCACAAAGAGCTAAAAACAATGCCATGATGATATAGAATATATGGAAAAGCTTCGTCAAAATTAGAAAGCCAATTATTGGCGTGTTTTTATGATTCACAATTTTGAGACTTATGGTTCTAATAACGCATTTTTAATACTTATATTCTGTTTGAATTGCTTTATAACCATGGCTACTGGACACACTTTTTCGCTAATGTTTCATGATAAGACTAAACTTATGGTCAGTTATAACTGGTTTTTTGATCAATAAATGTACTGAAATTCTTGCATAAATCAACGTAAACAATTGTTGAAAATTGCTTAAAAGTACATTAGCATGTCTCTAAAAAGTTACATTTATTGTTTGAAGTCATAAAGACACGAGAGTTGGCAATCAAGTTGTACCTTGGCCCTCTCTCCCTCATTTAAATAACTCCATCTTTTATACAATCCCCCTTCTGTCCTTTGGACCCTTGGTCACCTCTGACCCCTGGTTGACCTTGCAAGCCCTCTACTGATAATCCACTTGTGCCCTCTGAGCCCCTTTCACCTGAGGGTTGTGTGGTGTGGTGGAATAATAGTTAGGGAGGTTTGTGAAGATTTTCATAATGTCAGATGGGCCTTTATAATCACATGTCAACACGTTTCCAACCAAATCAACACAAACACATATGGTTAAATGACATCCACACACTCCACCCACCTTTGTCGCCCTTGTACCCCACGAATCCCACCATTCCCCTCTTCCCCCTCTCTCCCTTCTCGCCCTTGTCCCCTCGTATGCCTTTTATTATTATTATATTTATAATAATAAAAAAAGTAATAATAAAGTAAACAAACATCGGCACTTTTTTCTTCCCGCCTTTTTTGACTGCCTGCCCTTCTCGCCTCTCACACCTCACGTCAACAAATATAAATCAACTTATCATTATTTCTGTTATTCTTCTTATTATTATTCTCATTATTACAACCTTGAGGTCCTGGCGGTCCTTGCACTCCTGGTAAGCCTGTTCAAGTATAATAATGATCATTATTTTTATTATTTTTATTGTTGATATAACAATAATAACTATTATTTTTATTGTTGATATAACAATAATAACTATTATTAATATCATTTGAAAAATAATAAGGTCAAGTCTTTGACAGTTGATGCAGTTGCCGTAAGGGAAGTCCAGATCGCTATCTGGGTTAATAATAATAATAATAATAATAATAAGTATAATATGAATAATAATAATGGTGATATTACAGTGATAGTGAAGATAAATAAAAATAAAGTAAGGAGAAAGTTGTTCAAATGACCGCAGTGGTGCAGGCTGGAAGAGCAAGATTCGAGGATAGCATCTACCTGGATAACAAAAACTATTGTTTTTATGAAATATTCTCATTATTTATAGTTTAATTTTTTTATGATTCTTGTTTTTATTATTGTTGTTGTTGTTGTTGATAACATAATATGCACATCCGATAAATTTGTAACTACATAATATGCCGCCATCAGGTTAATAACAGAAATAATAAAAAAAAATCATCAAAATAATATTAAATAACAGAAAAAATATATAAAATTAATAGTTATAATAATCTGAATGAAAAGGTTCACCGGGATCTTCACCTCTGAATCCAGCCTCATATCTTTATTATTATTCTTATTATTTTTGTTATTATACTTATTATTATTGAAGTCTAAGATGGCTTCTCTTTTGCTCTTGGGATGTGGTTGGTTGTTAACGAGGCTATTTTTGAAGGTTCTTGAAGGCTTTCTCGATGCTGATTGGCCATCAATCGTGGAGTCCATCCAATAGAACGTGAAAAAAGTATTACAAAAAATTATGAATATTAATGAGTAATGCATTCTGAGATGTTTTTGTGATCTTTCGTACCCACACGCCATTTTTTCCCGAAAAAAGTTTTGGAATTTTTATTTTTTATATAAAAAAAAACTTTTTAAATATTCACAATTGATTTTAACTGAACGATGTTTCATAAAAGAAAATTTTCCAGGTTTAAGGTCGAATCTTTGTTCGATTGCGGTTGCCTTCTCTTATATAATGGAGCTTGTAGGAAATTAACTTCTTAATATAGATTTATATTATTTCAATCAAAAAAAAAAGAATTCTTATATTTAGAATTTAAAAATTCATATTTGAAATTTTTAAACTTTATTTTTAGATTTTTATGTACTTACACATTTCTGTTGAGCGCTTTTATAAAAAAGACGTCTGATATATAATGTTTATTTTCTAACACCCATGTGGAAACATTATTTTATCTTTCCCTTTGCTTTTTTTCTTTTCGTAGGTTTGAAAATTATTTTCATACATAAAAGTTGAAACCTAAAAGATAAATTATTGTAAGAAAGTTGCAAATGGGTTCATATCGAAAAACTCATTCTATCTGGCAACTCGCCTCAAATGAACATTGATTCTCTCGAAGACTGTAAACTATGGTGAGTTGCCATTTCTTCAAACTATTGTGGACAAATGTAAGCAGTCGCCATGTCGTCTTATATATTTAAATAGCGCCGAACGAAAAATTTTCACGACCTTAAGTTTTAAGTTATCAGAAGAATACAAACAACAATTAAAGGTGTAAGAAAAACAGACTGGGAGCATGTAAATATGGCCTTTATTGGTCGGGAATGGCGAAAAAGGATTTCAAATGTCAGTTCGCCAGATCCTTTTTCGACAACAGCACTCCGACCCCTATTGACAGCTATTTTCAATTCTACATCTGTGGTGAGTTACTAATATTCATCCATTCTTAATTGTAACATTAAAAATAAAATTATGAAAAATATGTGAAAAGAACGAAAACACCACCGTAGGGTGTATACTGGAGAAAATGGAAGACACCAAATCTCCCTTATTTGAATGGGTGTCGGAAGCAGACACCTTCGAGAAGTGTCAGTTGGAATGTTTTTACAGGAAGATCAGGGACTCTTGCTCATATGGATTCGTGTATTCGCCATACGGCAACAAGACACACCAATGTGCCATCGCCTCCAACACCCACACTGTATATGCAAACTCTTCAGGATTACACTTCTGCGGTGATTTTGACTATTCAAACCACATACTTATTAGCACAATAATACGCACATTATTATGTATACTCATCTAGTCGATGAAAGTTTTTTTGTATTAGGCTACTTTAGGTATTCCTTTATTTGCACTCACCACTTTTATTGAAGCCTTTCTGCTCATGGTGATACTAATGGCGTGCAGATAACGCCAAGAGATGGGCCAGTGTTTGGCTGATGTACGTGATCATCTTTATCGTCATCGGTGCTCTCATCGTTATCCTTCCTGGGTTGTGTGTCTGTGTGTGTATGTATCTGTCAGTATGTTTTTTTGTCTTCGAATTTAGGTTTGTCTGTATTATTGTTTTGTTAGTTCTGCTCAAAAGTTCTGTTAGTTTTTGAGATATTAGCTAATTTAATTCATATGATCTGGTAATATCAATAATCTAGGCGGACCCTGTGAGTCCCAGTAAATGGCACATGTATAGCAATATAATGCAATTAGATTATTCATAAAAGAATTCACTTTTGAATGTTTAGTTAAATGAATAGAAAATTATTTTTGAATATCTATTTAATTGAATATAAAATGAATGAATATATCATGCAGGATAATAAGTTTGAAAAATAAGTACTGGAGATGACCTTGTGAAGAGCTCAAACGCCATTTATCCTTTCATTATTTCCATTATTATTATCGTTTTTTATCTTTTCATTATTATCACTATTGTTATCGATATTATGTAATTATAATTTATATTCGATTTTGATAATTTATTACCGTATTAAATATACTCGG
>OZ038327.1:72500-190000 GCA_964035795.1 Pterobdella sp. o SKG-2022
TTTTTTTTATTTTTTTATATTATTATTATTATTGTTTTTATTATAATTTTTAAGAGCTTTTGAGTGGCAATGTTCCGTTCATTTGAGTATGAAAACAGTATTACCCTAATAATAATAACAACAAAAACGAAAATAGTAATAATAACTATTATTATTTTTTTTATTATTATATAAAAAATTATTATTAAAATAAAAAATGTTCACCAGAGTGTTATAACAATAATGGACGTAAATAAGAAACATCATGAACCATCAAAAACACACACATACAAAAACACAAACAAACACCCACACACACGTACACAAAAACACAAAAAACCCACACACACACAGAAACATACGCTTTAGACAGTTCAAACATGATTTTGAGAGGAACAAGACTTCGGAACACTGAATACGTCACAGGTAAGTCAACTCGAGGGGTGTCGGTTCGATTTCTACTTACTCACGAGACTTCACAGCCATATTACACTAAACTAAACCACATCACATCACCACCACCCTACACCCACCATTCCACCACCCACCACTTCATTACAGGCGTAGTTGTGTACACAGGACACCAGACAAAGATCTCAATGAACAGCCAATCAAAGTCACAAAAGTACTCGAGAGTTGAGAAGTGAGGAGTGTTTGAATGAAACACATGTGAGAATATGTGTACATGGAAACACATAAATAGAAGCACCATGTCACTTCTTTGCCCATCCACCCTCAACTCACCCTTGTTCATTTCTTCTCACACCCTACTCTCACCCCCTTTCACCCTTTATCACCCATCCTCACTCCCTCTCACTCACTATCACCCACCTTTTTATTCCACTCACACCCTTTCACTTTCTCACAGACGTTTGAACAGTTTCTTGATCTCCTACATCGTGTTACTGGTGTTGGTGAGTGCAGGGTGGGAAATGTTGGCATTCTTATTACACATTAGCAAAGAAGGCTTTGATGTGTGGTATGTTCCTGCCAGTCCTCAGATCAGTGTTGGTAGTGCAATAATAAAAATGATAGAGTAATAAAAACAATAATAAAAATAATAGAATAATAAAAATAATAATTAAAATAATAGGATAATAAAAATAATAATTAAATCCACTCGTCAGGTGTTGGAGGTTGTGAGAAACTTTTTCATATTCATGGTTCTCTTCAACTACATCATCCCTATTTCTCTCTATGTCACTGTCGGTATGTCTCTATGTCACTGTCGCTATGTTTTTATGCCACTGTGTGTGTTTTTTCACGTTTTTTTTATCTGTCATTCTATATGTGTAGCTATAATTAATTATTTTTCCTGCATCAACTCACACAAACAAACACCCACACAAAAACAAACACCTACACACAAAAAAACACCTACACACAAACAAACACTCACTTACAAACACGCAGAAATGCAGAAATTCATGGGTTCAATCTTTATAAGTTATGACCTACAAATGTTTGACCCAGAAAACAATGAGGGAACTACTCCTAACACTTCTGACCTTAATGAGGAACTGGGTCAGGTCGAGTCGTTTGAAATTTAAGCTGAATAACAATAAGCAAATTGACCTTTATAAAAATGAGAAAAAACAGAAAGGTAGTTAAAAGAGCGATAATGAAACAAATTGCAATATTAATAAAAAATAGCAGAAATAGAAATAAGGAAAGCAATAAACGTTTACAGATCGAGTATTTGATGGTTGATAAGACAGGGACTTTAACAAAGAACCAGATGGAATTGAAGATGATTTATTGTGGTGGTGAGGAAGAGGAGGGTGAGGAAGAAAAGGGTGAAGGTGCGAGGAGTGGTGGTTGCTCTTATGTTATAAATGGAGTAGAGTTAGACGAAGAAGAGGAAGAAAACGAAGAAAAAGAAAGTGGAGGAGTAGAAGAAGGAGGAGGAAGAGAAGAAGAAGAAGAAGAAGGAGGAGGAGGAGGAGTAAGGAAGAGAAGGATGAAGAAGGAGAAGTTATACGAAATGTTGGAGGTGATGTCTTTGTGTCATACTGCACAGATTGACATCTTCCATGAAATTCCTGGAAGCGGAGTAAAAAAGCAAGATGGAGGGAAAGAAGAAGAAAAAGATCTGACAAACAAGAAAAAAGATGAACAATCTCAAAACCAATCTTCTCTCCACCTCCTGCCACCTTTCCATCCCTTGCCACCTCTCCACCCCATCCCCCTCTATCAAGCATCATCTCCCGATGAGAAAGCTTTGGTGGAAGCGTGTGGCAAGTTGGAGCTTTTTTTTTGTTGCAATTGTTGTTATGCATTATTATTTGTGATCTTGATTTTGTTTTTCACAATTCCTCTTTTAATTACTACAGTTTGGGAGTAGTATTCCAGGGGATAAAAGAAAAAACTGTCACTCTATCCGTCTATCCATCTTTCTTTCATAACAACAAAAATAATAATAATAATAATAAAAACAATAATAATATTAATGAAGAAAATGATATTGATGATATTAATGAAGATGATGATAGAAATAATAATATGAACCCAACAACAAAACGCTTCATATTACATGGAGTCTTGCAGTTCGACTCAGACAGAAAAAGGATGAGTGTTTTAGTGGAGGAGAAGTGAGTGTGTGTGTGCGTGCTATGATGAAAATAGCTATAATTCAAACACACACAATGACAGAGACAAAGGAAGGTACAGAGTAATATGCAAAGGGGCAGATACAAGCGTGGAACAGTGTTTGAAAGGTGGTCATGGTAATGATCTTGAAAGTGTTAAAAAGAAACTCAAGAATTACGCTAAGGTGGTGAGGTGTGGTGTGGGGGAATATAGTTATTCACACACATACAAAACACATACACACACACACACACACACACACACACACACACACACACACACACACAGAAAGGCTTTAGGACACTGATGTTCGCCCACAAGGATGTGACGTCACAAGAGATGAAGAATTATGTGGGGCTGTTGAAAAGAGCTCAAGAGAATATTAAGAGCAAGCAGAATGATGTGTGTGTTTATTTGTGTGTATGAAGGTTTCTTTTGTAACGACACACACCAAAACACACTGACACGGCAGTTACAAGAGGCATACAGACAGATAGAGAGGAACATGGAGATAGTGGGCTGCACTGGTATTGAGGACCAACTACAGGAAGATGTCCATCTCACTATTTCTGCTCTCAGGAGGGCTGGCATGCAGGTGATGATGATCTTTTGCTGGTGCTGCCATTATCTTGCTTCTTTTCAATAAAGCTTCAAACTCACAACCGTCATGACACCTCTCAGATCTGGGTGCTAACAGGTGACAAAGAGGAAACGGCTGAAAACGTCAGCTCCATGGCGGGTCACATGACACCGGAAATGACGCCATACCACGTGACCAACCAAGAGAGTCGAGATGGCTGTTACGAAGTGATGAAAGTCATGTTAGAAGAGTGAGTATGTGGTGTTGTGAGTGAGCTGGAGGAGGGGGAGTGAGATGTTGTGTTGTGTGTGAGCTGGAGGAAGGGGAGTGAGATGTTGTGTTGTGTGTGAGCTGGAGAAATGGGAGTGAGATGTTGTGTGTGGTTTGGAAAAAAAAGGGTGTTGTGTGAAAGGGTGCGTGAACATATAGAGGCACATTCAGAAACAATCAGAAATATTCACAAATACACACACACACTCACACACAAGTTTGAAAACGAAGAAGCTGACGAAGGCTGCCCTGGTCATTGATGGAAAGAGTTTGACATATGCTTTGAGCGATAATGAAGTTGAAGAAGTTTTGAGAGAGTTATGTATTCGATGTGTATCTGCTCTATTTTGCCGATTATCGCCCATCCAGAAATCTCAGGTGTGTGTTGAGCAAATGTTGCTGTAATCATCAATATGCATTTGTTGGTATGGAGTTGCAAGGATGGTGAAATAAGAAAAATATTTATTTCACAAAATAATTGAAAATTAAATAAAGCTGTTATTTCTCATTGGTTGAGAGTTCCATGTTATTTATTTATTCAGAGTGTGATTCTATCACTCTTCTCTGCTTTGAGCTTTTTACTTGGCTTTATGCAGGCCTATCTCCTTGATTGTATTTATTGTTAATGTGGCTATATTTATGCGTGGACCCATCTCCTTTATTGTATTTTTTGTTACTGTGGCGCTATATTTATGCGTGGACGCCCTCTTTTTCTTTCACCATTGAATGCATTTTGGAGCTGCATTGAATGCATTTTGGAGCTGTATTGAATGCATTTTGGAGCTGTATTGCCAAATATTAGAAAAGATTAAAATATAATAAAATAAAAATAATAGAAAAATAAAAATGATAAAACAATAAAAATAATAAAAACAATAAAAATAATAAAAATAATAAATGAGTTATACCGATTTCAACAAGGTGGTACGCATGGTGAAAACCCACCCTGACCAGCCAATCACAGCTGCCGTGGGAGATGGCGCCAATGACGTTAACATGATACAGGAAGCTCATGTGGGCATTGGTGGGTATTTATAGAAAATGAGTCATCAATAATATGATGGTCAAGATAAAATATCTTCAACTCCAAAGAGGATGTTGCTACCATCATACTCTCCCACCACGCTTCACTCACACACACACACACACACACACACACACACACACACACACACACACACACACACACACACACACACACACACACACACACACACACACACACACACACACACACACACACACACACACACACACACACACACACACACACACACACACACACACACACACACACACACACACACACACACACACACACACACACACACACATACACACACACACGCACACACACACACACACACACACACACACACACACACACACACACAAACACACAAACACACACACACACACACACACACACACACACACACACACACACACACACACACACACACACACACACAGGTATAAAAGGGAAGGAAGGAAGACAGGCAGCGAGATCATCAGACTTTTCCATCTGCAAATTCAAGCACCTTAGTCGACTGATCCTCGTGCATGGATCGTATTTCTATTATCGGTGTGTGTGTGCGTGTGTGTGTTGGTTATTGTTGATATTATTTTTTTTTATGTTATTCTATTTATTCATTTTTTAAAATTACCATTCTTATTGCCACAGACTGGCCATCCTCGTTCTGTACTTCTTCTACAAGGTTCTGATTCTAAATTTTTGCTCCTTCCAAATGCTTTGTATTATCATCTTAACCTATGACCTTATAAATATCACCTCTGACCTCACTAGAATGTGGTACTGACCTGGGTTCAAATGCTCTTCAACTGCCATTCCTCCTTTTCCGCTCAGGTGGCCTTCACACCTTCTTAACACATATATCTTCATGCACACACCCACACACACACACACACACAGACTTACTTCAGCAACTTCATACTGACCTTCTACAACACCACCTTCACGGCCCTACCCATTCTTTTATTTGGCATCTTCGAGAAACATCTACCTGAAGGTTATCTCTCCTCTATGCCCTCTTTGTATCGGTTGGTTAGGAGAGGAAGGGGGGGTTGGAAGAATGGTGGTAGAAATTGCGGGGTGAGAGGTGAATGGTGGGTAGAGATGGTGGGAGGAAGGAAAAGAATGGGAAGGTAACAAAACCCTTTTCACTATTACTATCTTTATTACTCTTATTATTTTTATTATTATAAAATATTTTTCTAATTTTTTATAATTATTTATCATTTTTTTCTGAATAATTATGTTTATTCTCATTGATTTTGTTTATTATTATTTATTATTATTCTTATTGTTTTATTATTCTCAACACTTCAGAAAGCTGAAGAAGAATCGCCTGTTGAGCTTGTACAACTTCGTCAAGTGGAATTTACTTGGTATCATTTTTATCATAATTTTATTTTTTATTCTGGTTGTTAATTTTATTGTTTTTTCATCACTATTTTTTCTATAATTACTTTTTATATAAAGAATATAATTTTAAGTAATTAACAACAACGCCACCTGTCGAATAAAGGGATCTTCCATGCCACCGTGTGTTTTTATGGCGTGTATCTGGCCTCCTACTACTCCACATCCATCCTTCCCAATTCCAAGGTCACCATTGTCGTCAAAATGCTGAATCTCACCATACAAACTTCATTCATGTCACACTCATCCAATCAAATCTCACCATTCAAACTCCGTTCATGTCACCCTCATCCAACTAAATCTCACCATTCAACTTCATTCATGTCACACTCATCCAATCAAATCTCACCATAAAACTTTTCTTTCATCATAAGTCCTCATTTCTACCTACAGCTGTTTCTATTTTGTCACCTCAAAACCACCACCCTCAACTCCAACCACCTCCCCCATAGAACATAGGTTTGTATGACGAAGGAACATTGTGTGTCATGGTGGTGGTTCTGGTCGTCAATTTCAAGGTTGGTGTCATCAACATCATCTTCATCGCCATCATCTTCATCACCATCATTATCATCTCCATCATCACCTACATCACCATCATCACCTTAGTTAGCAGTAGAGACACATCATTTCACCTGGATAATAGCATCAGGCTTTTTTATATCCATTCTGGGCTTCTATGTCCTCCTCCTTTCCAATGCCTCCATCATCACGTATGTCTCTTTTTTGTTCTCCATCTCTTTGTTTGTTTTTCTGTATGTTTCTTTGTCTTTGATCGTGTCTGTTTGTTTACTGCCCATCCACCTAAACCAATCAGCTTATCCTTAGAAGAAACGATAAAGCTTCATTGGTCAGTCTACGTGCTTCTTTCAGCAGCCACTCCTTGGTTGCTGAAGGTGCTATTAATCACCACATCACTTCTTCCTGATTTCATCATGAGAAGTGTTAATGACACCATCATCTTCACCAAAAAGATTGTGCCAAAAAACAAAGATGGCGGCTGTCTCGTGAGTGCCAGTAAGGGCGGCTGTTATAATAATAAAGCTTTTTGTGATTTGTGATTTGAAAAATCATTTTACCAGTGATATTATCGAGAAGTTAGAATAATAGATTCTGGAATTTTTGATGGAAATAAAACTTTTTCGCTTTAATTTTTTTTTTTGCTTCAACAATATGCAAAAAATTTTTTCAGTTTTGAATTAAAAATTACTTTTTAAAAATGAAATTTTGAAGTTGTTCATTTTTTAGTGTTTTTGGTGACAAAAATGTCTTTTGTCGTCGTTGTTAAGTAAATAAAAAAGATTAGCTTTCGCAATTTTATTTTTTGTTCTAATGTTGAAATTTTCTATTCAAAAGTTTTTTGAAATGGAAGCAAAACATCAGGTATTCGTATACTTGAATTTTTAAAACCAGAATAATTTAAACCTCATTGCATTCAGTCCGCAAGTGCTTACAAAGAGTCTTTGATTAAAAAAAAAACAAATGTTGAAGGGGAGCGTTGAAAATTTCAAATTATTTCAACTTTTTAATGTGTTAAAAAGTTCGAAGTACCTAAAAGCCCATTCACACATCGTCATTAATTTCTGTGATCTATAGAAAATTGAATTGCTCGTTCTCATAATTATCCGTCATTTTGAAATATTTTGACGATAACTTAAACTCCCAAAGCCTAGTAGTTCCATTCTGAACATCAAGAAACCTGGAGCCAGCATTGATACCTTCCACTCTCACCTCAGCCACAAAAACATTTATTTCAAAGTTCCTAAATATATACATCGTTTTGTATATTCCAATAGAATTTTATACATCTATAATTTACTTATACGACGGGTACACAAAATGGCTATGAACCCCACAAAGCAGTTGTTGAAGGTGGACATATTGACAAAGCAGATCAGACTGAATAATATTGTGGCAGAGGTGTTGGTTGAATTGTTTTGGATTAAAGACCCTCCAAATGCTGTGAGCACCATTTCAATGCCCAATCTTCATATATGGCACTAACATGTTTCATCACTTTTATTCACCTCCATCACACCCATCACCTCTATCCCATCTTTCACACCAACTACCTCACTCCACCACACCACCCTCATCACACCATCTCCCAGACAGATCCTACAGCTCAGGAATTTGATCCCAAAATGTACATCACCAACAGTTTTGGCAAGGTTCATACTGACACCCTCAACCGAACAGTGTTAGTTTGACATTTGAGAGATCAAATATTCCTCGAGCACATATGGAAATGTTGAACCTCACATAAGAATTCACACATGAGCATACCTCAGTAGCACATTTTTCACACGCACATCATACACATTCTACTCATCTTTCACTTCAACTATCACTCATCTAACTTCACTTTGTCACCACTCCTTTCCCACAAACCCATCTTCTTTGGCACCACAGCAAGAGAAATGATGGAATTGAGGTGCAAATTCAAAGAAAAAAGTTCAAAGGATTGTTTATTCAGAAGATTGTGTGGAATAAGTTTCCGTTTGATGATCAGGTGCAGGAAGCGGTGGAAGTGGTGGTGTGTTGAGGTGGGGAAGAGAATGGAAAATAGAGGGAAGTGAGATGGTGTGGTGGTGTAGTGTTGAAGTACGTGAGAAGATGTAAGATAACGGGCGAATTAAGTGTTATGGTAAGTAGATGATGTGACATAATTTGGAAACACACACACACCCACACACAGAGATTAGAGTTCAACTTCTTAGCGAACAACTACAGAGAGAAGAGTCAAGTAATAGTGCTTCCCAATCCCCAACCCAACCATCAGTTCATCTTTGTTGCCCTTGAACCCAATGAGTATATACTCGGTATCCACCTGTCTATATATCTATCTATTTATCTATCTATCTATCTATCTATCTATCTATCTATCTATCTATCTATCTATCTATCTATCTATCTATCTATCTATCTATCTATCTATCCATTCACACCTAGGGGACCTGGAGTACATATTACAAAAGCAAAATAATAAACAAATCCAGCCAGAAATTAGTATCATCATCAACGTGGTCAGAAACCCCACTTTGTTCATCCCCTTCTTTTTTTATGAAGTGCGTGCTCACCACTTCATTGAATCCTACCGCCCCACACCACTCCACTTAGCAACCACCTCATCTAACCATTTCATTCCAAACCCTACCACATAACTCGACATCACCCTATATCGACTCACAACCATCACATCACATTCCACCTCACACGACACCCAAAAACAACACACCATCTCACACCACACCACCTCATGACAGTTGTGCTTAGGGAGCACAATAGCTTATGCTTCAGGGATTCCAGACTCATATTGTGACTACCGCTATATATATATATGTCTCGTATTCACCCTCTACACACTCCTCGAGTGCCGTAATAGTCGCTACATGCCGGTGACCCATGTCAACCATATATATGTGAGGGGTGTGTGTGTATATGATGTGGTGTGGAAAACTGTAATGCACTTGGTCATGAGTCAGACATGATCAGCCACAAAAGCTTAATATTGCAGGATAAATTCCATTTCTTTATGCTTGTCTACTTCTTCGGGGTCTTTGTGTATGCAAGTTTCGCCATCTTCTATTACAAGTTAGTATCTATCTATTTATTTAGCCATTCATCCAGCTACAAACAGTTTCACACCACACCACCTCTTCACTTCTATTACACCACCTTTCCACCAACCACAGCGAGAAACAGATAGAGGTGGTGCGGGATGATTTCTTTCAGAAAATGCCCATAGAAAAGGATTACTTGGCTATCACTCACTTCTTTTACGTCAGCTTCTTCGCTTTTCTCATCTTCTTCACCATCTACGCAGGGTCTTCGGTATGTGTCACCACCACACCTCCCCACATCTCCACCAAATTTAAATATACACCTTTTTTATATGTCCTATTGCGTTCCAATTCGTATAAACACTGACACAAGCACCACGCTTACATACAAATAGTGACACACACGGGCACACAGATCATATCGAAGTTAAGCATAACAGCGGAGGTGAAGAAAGCCACTGCACGTGAATCTCGAAGGAAGAGTAGTTCGAGAAAAAAAACTATTGTAGATGATTTCAATAACGTCAACAATCATGCATGTTTGTGTGTGTTTGTGTGTGCGTGTGTGTGTGTATGTTTGTGTGTGTGTGTGTTGTGTGTGTGTGTGTGTGTGTGTGTGTGTGTGTGTGTGTGTGTGTGTGTGTGTGTGTGTGTGTGTGTGTGTGTGTGTGTGTGTTTATGTGTAGCACCATTAATAATAATTATTATAACAAATACAATAATAAGGAAGCATACCAAACCATCTAATGATGATAACCTAACCCCCAAAGCACCAGACGGCTCATGTGGTGGCTCTTACATCTCAAGTGAAGGCATGGTGGTCAGGTCTGCTGAGGGTGATGTTTGCTACTTTTATGCCAACAACCAAGATGAAGAAGAGGACAGTGAAGCTGATGATTGTGATGATGATGATGCTGACGTGAAGGTGCATCATGTTGATGAAGATTGTGGCAGACTTGGCGATGATTATGTAGTGAACTTTGAAAGCTATGATGAGTATTTCAGTAGTAACACCTGTATTAAAGATGAGGAAGAGGAAGAGGATGGTGGTGAGATGTTTGAGGTGGTAAACTCAGCCAAGTAGTGATTCCCAATCATATTCCTCACCATCTTTAGCTGACATCACTTCAATGCTGAAAAAGTACATTTATCTCACTTCTATAAATTTTAAACTTTTTCTATTTAATACTACAACAATGCTCTGAGTGAGTGTGGTGAGTGCTGGGTTGGGTGTGGCGGGTGCTGGGTTGGGTGAATGAGATCTAAATGGAGAAAGGCTGGGTAAATAATGGCAGAATGGATAGACTTGTAAAGGAACACACAAGAAACAAACTCACAAGTGTCCGATAAAAATGCATTTACAAATATTTGGTCATATGGAAATGCTATTTTTAGCGGGCATTCGCAGTTTTCAAAAAAGGGGCTGGTGATGGTGGTGTGGAGCAAGTGGTGGTGGTAGTGGTGATGATGATGATGATGATGATGATGATTATTTCCACTTCACGTCTTTTACACCTTGATTGAAAAGTGGACTTGGATGAAATAAATGAGGTGGCGTTTGATTTGACACTGATGTCTTTCAATTGTTTCAATGCGCCTTTTGTGTCGACAGAAAAATGGAAGAAAAACTTTTCAAAGAAATGACGCCAATAACAACAATAGCGGGTCGATACGTCATCTTCGATCTTGTGTGTGTGTGTGTGTGTGTGTGTGTGTGTGTGTGTGTGTGTGTGTGTGTGTGTGTGTGTGTGTGTGTGTGTGTGTGTGTGTGTGTGTGTGTGTGTGTGTGTGTGTGTGTGTGTGTGTGTGTGTGTGTGTGTGTGTGTGTGTGTGTGTGCTGTGGATTGTTGTTATCAGCAGTTGATGTGTCCTTGTGGAAAGCTTCATATATTTGTCGTTGTTTGCCTTGAAAATTCTCCCACCAAGTGGCGACAACTGCAAAAGTTATAAAACCATTATTTTAAAAATGTGGTAGAAATTATTATAGAGATTTTGAAACTAACGAATGATGATGGAGAGGTTGGTGTTAGAATTATAATGTAGTTGATAAGGTGAGAGATGATGATGGTGATGTGAGAAATGATGATAATGATGGTGATGGTGTGGGAGATGATGATGATAATGGTGTGGAAAATAATGATGATGATAGTGTGGGGTGATGATGATGATGGTGTGAGAAATGATGATGATGGTGTGGGAGATGATGATGATGATAGTGTGGAAAATGATGATGATGATAGTGTGGGGTGATGATGATGATGGTGTGAGAAATGATGATGATGGTGTGGGAGATGATGATGATGATAGTGTGAGATGATGATGGGGGTTTTGAATGCATACTGGAGTGAGGATCAATATACATGACTTCACTCTCAAGCCGTTTAAATCTTGTCACGTGTGTGTGTAGCTGCGTTGCTATTGGTTGGTTTCCTCTCCATGTGATGATGGGTAGGTGCATGTGTGACTGATAAGTTGATGCGTTTACTTGATGGATGGAGGTGCTTTGGTATATGCCCGAGATATCAGTGAGATAGGTGGAGGAAGAAAAAAGGAGAAAAGTCTTCAATTTTCAGAGAAATATCTGGATAGAGGTGGTTGACGTTGTGGGAAGTATATGATGATGAGTAGGAGGATGATGATGAGTAGGAGGATGATGATGAGTAATGATAATGAAAATATGCACATGTAGATGAGATTTAATGAGTGAATTAGCATTCCTCTGCCTCGGGTGTGTGTGTGCGTGCTTGCGTGTGATTGTTTTACATTTGTTGGTATCCTTCTACAGGTCGGAGTATCTTCAAATACTTGTGAGACGTCTGAGTTTTTTTGTTTTTTTATGTTAAGTTGTTTTTTTATATATCAACTTATGAGTGTGTGTTAGTATGGCCAAATATTCACGTGTGTATGTGTTGATATTGTGTGCTTGTTTTATTTTCGTCTGTCCATATTTAGATCTTGTCTATCTTTGTTCCTTCTGATGTACCTCTGACTATATCATCTTCATTATGCAGATCAATGAACATGGTGGTGATGATGATGATAATGAGGATGATGAGATAAAGGTAACCACTACTTATAATGGAATGATAAATATCAAGCACAATAATAACGAGTTCAATATCAATATGAAAACAATAATAATAAAAACAATAATAATAACAATAATGTTAATAACAAAAACGTCTCAAATTGAATATGAAGTGCTCAGCTTATCTGAGAGTGCCCAGAATAACCTCACCAATATATCTGTGTGTTTGTGTGTGTGTGTGTGTGTGTGTGTGTGTGTGTGTGTGTGTGTGTGTGTGTGTGTGTGTGTGTGTGGGTGGGTGAGTGGGTGAGTGGGTGGGTGTGTCTAGATGTGGGATTATCTCACACTCCACATGATCGATCAAAAAGAATTTCAGAATCAATGAGCTCATAAATACATCTCTCTAAAATATATAACACATATAAACACGTACAAACCCAGTCATAGACATGTATATAAACATTCAAAGACACACATAAACAAAGACACATACCTAAACAAACAAATATGCAAATGTCGTTTGCACCTAAGATCATCCTTGTGGTAACTATCACTATAGCTTAATAATAATAATATGCATATTTGGCTTAATAATAATAATAATAATAATATGCATATTTGGCTTGATAATAATAATAATATGCATATTTGGCTTGATAATAATAATAATAATAATATGCATATTTGGCTTGATAATAATAATAATAATAATATGCATGACATCTTTAAAGAATAACTTGTAGGGAATAATAATGAAAATGATGGTGATGATGAAGAAGATGATGATGGTGATGCCATCCATCCATCTCATCCTTCTTACCCATCCAGCTCACCCAACCATCCATTCATCCATCCATCTCACCCACCCATCCATCTCACCCACCCATTCACCTCATCCACCTCACCCACCCATCCATCTATCCATCCTGCTAATAAGAACTGATGTTTAATGAAGTTTCCAAGTTATTACGAGTTTTTTAAATAACCCTTAATAATTCACATAATTATTCATGCTTCTATTTAAACTCACTTCAAACAACTTTTTCCGGTTGGAACGTCGACTCAACAGCAACAAGAATAACTTCGTAGTAAGAATAATGAAACTTTAAGTATCATATTAGTAATAACAATAATAATAATAGTTATTATTATTGTTATAACAATAATAATAACTATTATTATAACAATAATAGTAAAAAAAGTAAGCGAAGTACGAAGAAAGGTAAACTCAGCGTCAACAACTCTCGGCCTTTATATACCGTCGCAAACAACATCATCATCGCCGCCTTTTTATTTTTGTTTCTCCTAATTTTTTGTTGTGTTTATTTTGATGAAACGATTATTGTTGTTGTTTTATTAAATTGTCTGAAGACCATAAAATGTTCCAAGTGTGTTTTTGTTTGTGTGTTTTTTTCTGTTTTGTTTTCTCGTGTGTTTTGTTTGTTTATGTGTTTATTTTATTTCATGTTTTCTATTTTATTTTTTTTTATTTTTTTTGTATATTTATATGTGTGTGTGTGTGTGTGTGTGTGTGTGTGTGTGTGTGTGTGTGTGTGTGTGTGTGTGAGTGTGTGTGTGTGTGTGTGTGTGTTGATGTGCGTGTAATGTTTTTTCCATATTTCATACCTGCTTGCGACATGTTTGAACTGAAACTAGTTTGTGTGTGTGTGTGCGTGTGTGTGTGTTGGTAGTTTGATAATAACTTGACAAATATTGCAATTACCTCACACTTACACAACTCTTTTCACTAATCCCATGGGTGTGTTTGTTCTAACAATAAAAACACGTGTTTAAATTAATAAACACACACAGACACCCTACATCTTATCAGCTCATGAATATGTGCGTGTGTGTGTGTGTGTGTGGGGTTGCGCCACTACCAATAATTATGACTCCAATCTCGTCTATTTTTTTATTAATATAACTATTATCATTTTTTAGTTTTTATTTTTTTTTAGTTTTTATTTTTTTTTAGTTTTTATTATTATTCTTTCATTTAAATTAATCTCTCATATGGGCTTATCAATTTTGTGATAAGAAGTTTGATATTCAGAACTATGTCATCTCTCATATTATTTTTATTATTCTTATTATTTTTTTATTCTTATTATTTTTATTATTCTCATTATTCTTATTATTTTTATTGTTTTTATTATTTTTTTTTAATTATTAATTATTATTATTATTAATATTATTATTATATAATAATAATAATTTTTTTTTTTAATTTTTTTTATTATTTTTATTTATTTTTTTTTAATTATTTTTATTGTTTTTTTCTTAATTTTTATTATTTTGATTCTTCCAACATGAAATATAATAGCTAGCTTATTGACCGACTCTGACAATTGGACAAGACCTCATACAAGCCTCATGCATATTCATAACTTTGTGAATATCTAATAAAATTTTTGAATATCTAATTAGCTTTGTGAATATCTAATTAGCTTTGTGAATATCTAAATAGCTTTGTGAATACCAAATACCAAAAGAGGTTTTGATTGTTTAGTAAGACCTTACTGATGTACGACATCTCTAAGTCACAGCACCAATATGCGACGCCATTACGTGATAACTTAGTTAATATCGATTGAATATTTGCATATGAAACAAATGTATATTAGTGAATCATGCATATTAATTAGGTGAATACTAATGAGGTGTGTATTAATAAATTCCATAAATATTAAACAGGGTCTATGTGATTGGTCTGATAGAGATCACTATGTTTGTGTGTGTGTGTATGTCTTTTAATATAATTGAATGTGTTAATTGCTTGTGAGTTTTTCTGTTTGTGTGAATAATATATATATACATATTCATAAAACACATTCATAAAACACACACACACACAACGATTGTTAGATTCGACGTTCAAGTTCTGACTCGACTTTGCAATATTAAACCTTTATGCAAATAACAAAACAATAATAATAAAAATATAAAAACAACAATAAAAATAATCATATAAAAACAATAATAATCATATAAAAAAAATAATAATATAAAAACAATAATAATAATAATATAAAAAATAAATAATAATATAAAAACAATAATAATAATAATATAAAAAATAAATAATAATATAAAAACAATATTGATAATAATTATTTACAACAAAATTTTTGAAATATTTTTGGAAAGGGTTTCAGTTGTGTTTAGCACCATAACAAAACAATTGAGGAATCCATGTAAGTCCTCATACCTAAGAAAGCGTATCTTATTGCAGATTAGTCTCACCTTAGTGTCGTGTGGTGTTTATGTGGTGTGGTGAGGTGTGCTGTGCTAAGGTGTGGTGTGGTGTTTATGTGGTATAGTGTGGTGTGTTTCCATGTTGTTCGTTGTTATGTGTAATGTGGTTTGTCAACACATTCGAATACATCATTATAAATGGGCTGGACAAGACAGCGTCAACACCAAAACTAACACTACCTTCAATATTTATTTGTGAAAAAAACAATAATAATAATAATAATATTATTATTTTTATTATCATCTCTTATTATTTTTATTATCTTTGTAAGACTAACACTCGACTGAAAGTTACTATATGACGTCACAGCATGAAAAACTTACCTGTTAATGATAACTGAGTGTTCTTGATTGTATTTATGTGTGTGTGTGTGTGTGTGTGTGTGTATGTGTGTGCGTGTGTGTGTGTGTGTGTGTGTGTGTATGTGTGTGTGCGTGTGTGTGTGTGTGTGTGTGTGTGTGTGTGTGTGTGTGTGTGTGTGTGTGTGTGTGTGTGTGTGTGTGTGTGTGTGTGTGTGTGTGTGTGTGTGTGTGTGTGTGTGTGTGTGTGTGTGTGTGTGTGTGTGTGTGTGTGTGTGTGTGTGTGTGTGCAAGCCACGAAGCTGTGTTAGCTGCTCCGTATATTTTTGCTTATTACGATAGTTAGAGATTAAATTCTTTGCTACAAAACGCTGTTTCTGTCACCAAAAAACATAAGTTATTCAATTTTGTTGAAGATATTGCTCAAAACTTGAAAAATAAAAAAAACCTCTTCAGTTTGAAAAAAGCAGTTGACAGGTAAAACCCAGCGGATTAAGAAAAATTATACGAAGCTAACAGCTCTGCTATGATTACGTTAAGTAATACAGCAAAAACAGCTACAACACTGCGTACAGCTGATAACTTACCAGTGCAAAGGGCAACACACACCATATCCACAGAAAAGATTGAGAGAATTGGATGCTAGACTGTAAAAAGCCTTGGCAACCCAACAAAGTTCAGCCTTAAACTGGCGATTGTTATTGGAATCATGCAGAACAAAAACGTAGCGCTATAAACGATTTCAGAAGCACAAATAAAGCAACAAGAACATAGCAAGCACAATAGCAACAATCAAAACAAAAGCATCAACAACAATCGGAACAATAGCAACAACAAAAATTCGAAAAACAAAGAGCAACAACAACTACAATAATAGCTACAACAATCAAAACAATAGCAACAATAACAACAGTTCTGACAAAGTCTTATCCTGCACCTATCCGAGATGCAACAGAATAGGTGCCAGTAAAGCAGGTCTGGCAAACCACGTGAGACAGAAGCACCAGACACAAGCAAGCATAAAGTGTCAATACTGCGGGCTGAACTTCAAACCACAAGGCATTTATAACCACAAGAAAAAATGCTCGTCTCTCAATCCTTTGCACCTACCTCAGGGTGGATGATCGCAAGAACAGTGTGTGTGTGTGTGTGTGTGTGTGTGTGTGTGTGTGTGTGGGTGTTTGTGAAGAAATGTGCGAAGATGATTTCTGGTGCACCTACTACGCAGTAGAAAAGCACAAGAAGAAGTGGGTGTGTGTTTATGTGTGTGTTTGTGGGTGTGTGTGTATGTTTGTGTTTGTGTGTGTTTTTGTGTGTGTGTTTGTGTGTGTGTGTGTGTGTGTGTGTGTGTGTGTGTGTGTGTGTGTGTGTGTGTGTGTGTGTGTGTGTGTGTGTGTGTGTGTGTTTGTGTGTGTGTGTGTGTGTGTGTGCTAATCAACCAAGAATATCGTTCACTGATTACTGATACAAGAGCATACAGGAAGACCAAGCACATTTCAGATCATAACATAATATCTTCTATCCAACTATCAAAAAAAACATATGAAGAACAATACATCAACAATAATATAGGTCTTAATTTCATTACAAATCCTATAGATCTATCCATACAAACAATAAACAATTTCAGACATGAGTTGAACAATAATATACTAGAAACTAACCAGGAAGGTTCAGTTGAACAAATATGGTGCCGGTTCAAATCTACATTCATTAATGCCATCAATAGCTGTTTACCAAAAAGAAATATTAGAGAAAAAGAGTGGATTACAAAAGAGGTTGAAGAAGTAATAGAAAAAAAAAAGTAATCTATATCTCAAAATACTCAACCTCAAACAACGTGGGGACTCAATCCCTCTAAGCCTCAAAAATAATTATAATTTGGTTAAAAAAGAGGCCAAAAATGCATGCAGAAAAGCGCTCAATGATTGGTGGGAAGAGAAAGCTAAAGAAGCAGATTTACAAGCTGAACAGAACATTAAAAATGGTCGTGGTGGGTCAATTCTGAAATCTCTCAAAATAACGAAGCAATCTAAAATAAAATATGTCCATGGAATTCTAGACGCAGACAATAAGACAAAATTAATTGAATCTTCGTCAAAAATAAAGAGATGGAAAAGTTATTTTGAAACGAAAGCAAACGCAATTTCAACTGTGTTACCTACAGCATATGATGATTTTCCACTTCCAAAGATGAGCCTTGAAGATGACTTGAAGGAACTTCTCGTCTTACCCCCAACAAAACCAGAACTAGATACAGCTTTGAAACAATGCAAATCTAACACAGCTGCAGGAATCGATGATCTGAACTCAAACATGCTCAAACTGGGAGCTGAAGCTACGGTAAACTGGCTGAAGATAATCTCAGATCAGATATGTTTGAAGAAACAGTGCCAGCTGATTGGAGAAAACAGATCATTGCCCCTATCTACAAAGAAGGCAGCAAATTGGAATGCACAAACTACCGGGGAATTTCACTAATGTCGGTGGCAAGCAAGGTTGTTGGTAAGGCCATATTGAACAGATTGAAACACGTGTTGGATACCCAACTTGAAGAAAACCATAGTGGCTTCCGTTCAAAAAGAGGATGCTGTGATCAGATATACGTGGCAAGAATGCTGATACAGAAAGCCCGAGAATTCAATAGACCACTATATTTTTGCTTTATCGACCTACAAAAAGCGTATGATTCGATAAACAGGGAAGCACTGTGGCAATCTCTCAAAAGATCATTCAGCATTCCAGAGAAGATCATTCGTGTTCTACAAGCCTTGCACCACAACACAACAGGAATCGTTCGAGCAGAAGAGCAAACATCTGAAGAGTTTCCAATCAATGTAGGTGTAAAACAAGGAGATGTCCTTGCCCTAGTCCTCTTCAATCTCTTTCTCGACGCAGTTACACCAGTTGCAATGAACAAGCATCCTGATAAAGGTGTTCCACTAGAGTATTGCGACGAAGCCCCAATTCTATTCAATTACCGCCATATATTGAAACAAAAAATGATGATACAGAGTCTGGCATGCGCCGATGATATAGTTTTGGTAAGCAGCAACCTAGATGATCTGAACTGCCTAGTACAAACTGTCAACCAAACTTTCAACAACTTCGGCATACAATTGAATTTGGCAAAAACTAAGTACATGCATATAACTTCTGAATCAACCCAATCTATGACACACCAAACCCCAATGAATATAAAAATAGTCAATAGTTTTAAATATTTAGGAAGTATATTATCTAATAATATTTCAATTGAAGAAGATATCAATAATAGGTTAAGTAAGGCTTCAAAGGTTTTCCGGGGTTTAAGTAGGTTAATATGGTATAAAACATCAATAAGGTTAGGTACAAAAATAAAACTCTTTAGATCCATTATTCTATCTATTCTCCTCTACGGCAGTGAAACATGGTGTCTTCTCAATTCTCAAATACAGCGTCTCCAGGTATTTGTAACAAGGTGCCTCAGAATAATCACAGGTATATCCTTGTGGCAAAAAGTGAAAAATACCGAGCTGAGAAGAATGACAAGCATCGAGCGAGTAGAAGTTTTGATAAAACAAAAAAGACTCCGATGGCTTGGAAATATGCAAAGAATGGAGAACAACAGAATTCCGAAAAAACTGCTGTCAGCTTGAATGCAAGGAGGACAGAAGCTAAAGTGGAATGATGTGATCAGCAAAGACTTGGAAGAGTTAAACATGTTACAAACGTGGAAACAAAAAGCATTGAATCGGAATGAATGGCGCAATGAAATATTCAAAATAGCCAAAGAAAAAAATACAGATCCATTCCTTATTCAGTGTCAACATCCTGGCTGTGTCTTCCTAGCCAAAAATAAAGGTGGTTTGACAAATCATATCAGACAAACCCACCAAGCTCCCATCCACATGACGTGCCCACACTGCAACAAACAATTCAAAAAGCAGGGACTACCCAACCACCTCAAAAAGTGTTCCAGGCTGTTCAATTGATTTCAGTTTTTGTGCACCTGCTCTTCAGTGGAAAAGCACAAAGAAGAAGAAGAAGAAGAAGTGTGTGTGTGTGTTTTTTTTTTTTGATTAAGAATGCTCTCCAAAAAGCGTATCGATTTTAAAATTGATTTGAAATGACTGGATTTTTTTTTCAATTTTTGACATAATTCTACTGTAATAAAAGTTTAGTCGCCAAAAAAAATATTTTTCAATATAAACATGGTCTGATCTATTGTTTAGCTGTTTATTGATTTGCTCGTTGCTCATTGATTATATAGAAAAAAAATTTTGCATGTAAATTCCCCGTCACAAACTGTTGATTGAAGATTGTCTAATATTTTCAACTTCGATACAAACTTTAATTTTGTTTTTACAGCCATCTCTACAAACTCAATTTCTATGTACTTTTGCTTTTAGTCTTTTTCAAATTCAACTAAATTCAAAATATTTAGCCATTAAAAGTTTTGAAAGTTGTTTTTTCTACAATTACAACTTAATTTTTAGAATGGGGAAAGACCAGAAATGTGATTTAGAGCATATGTTAGCCTCGTTGAAGATCGATCAAATGCTAGAAAAAAGGGCTGATACAGACAAGAATATGGAAGGAGAGAAACGAAAAGTAAAAAAAGAAAAAATTTCAAAAAATAAAATGGAAGAGCAAAACACAAAAAAAGAAGATGATGAAGAAGAGGAGGATATGAATGAAGTTGGCCTCGTCCCAAGAGGGGTAATGAGCAAAAAAAAGAACAAGAAGCCATACTCCAAACTGCCACAAGCAAATGACAGGTCAGGGGGCATGAGACATAATGTCATTTCCAACATCATCCCCTCGATGGTGGAGAACTTTTATGACTCATCTGAGGAGAACACACATGAACACAACAACACCAATGCTGCTCCAACCAATGGTGTGGTGTTGAATTACTTGATGGGCGATGTTGCCGACCCCATCAACTGGCAAGCTTTTGACGGTGAGTTGAGTTTTGGACTGGATGGCATTCCAGCATCCCATCTCACCAGTGATCATGCACAAGGCTTTAACACAATTCCTCTTCAACCAGTCAATAACCTATTTGGAAATCAAGATTTTGTGAAATCTGAAAGCAACATTAAGAGCTTGTATAGTGTTCCCCAACATATGTACAACATTCCACAACAAAATCTCAGCAACACTCTAAATGTCACAAATAACATTTTCAATGAGACAAACAACAACACAGATCAAGCAGAGTACAATAAACAGCACTACACCACCCTTCTCAAACTAAATGTAACTACACAAAAACCATATACCTATCAGCCATGCACCCCTCAACAACCCACTACTCTTCAGCTACATTCAACATCACCTCAGTCAACATTCTTTCAATCAACAAATACTTCACCTCAGTTAACATTCTCTCAATCAACAAACACATCACCTCTCACTCAATCAGATGAAAATTCTTTGTTCTCATTCACCACTTCTCCCCAACCAGTGACCTCTGACTCTTCAGACGACTTCAAATCTTTCCCCTCTGACCTTAATAATCTTGATGACCTTTTCTTTTACCCCCTTGATGGTTTGTCAACTGACATACTTCATGACTATCAAAGCAACAACTTATATTTGCCCACAGTAACCCACAATACACCATCCCACCTCACATGAGACCACACCTCATCACACCAAACCACATCACACCACACCATCCCACACCACAGACTGCCAGGACAACAACTCGGAGTGTTTAAAGAAGTACTTGTCTTTCATTGAACCTTACCAATTACCTGAGCCAAGTATCTTTGCTTGTTGTCTTATCATTTTACTATTACTACTACTATTATTACTACTACTACTACTATCATAACCAAAAACACACACACACACACACACACACACACACACACCAGTTGAAGAGAACAATGCACTACATAGAAAGCAAGCTTTTTTGACCTCCGAACAAGTTTATATGATCTTCCCCAATCACAAATCGTGAGTGTGGGACTTGCAAGTGTCCTTCTAATTTATAAAACACACCTACACACACACACATGCACAGATTAGTAATGATAGCAATGGCAAAAGGAAAGAAGGCATGGGTGAAGGTTTTGTTGCACAGGGCTGAAAGAGACGGAAAGTTGCAAGAAGTTGTAAATCATCAAGATGCTGATGGGAGGGTGAGTTTAGGGGTATTTTAGAGGGGAAAGGGTTTGAGGCTGGAGAGGTGAGTGTTTGGAGCTGAAGGGGGTGGGGTTTGAGGTTGCTGGAGAGGGAAAAAGAAGGGGTAAATAGGAAGAGGAAAAAAGGTATTGTAGTACTAATTGAGAGTCAGTGGGAATACAGAAGGTGGGAAGGAGAGTAGTGTTGTAGGAAAAAGAGAGATGAAAGGCTTATGACGTTTCTACATGTGATTGTTGTAGGCATTTATATATATATATATATATATATATATATGTTCTACTTGAGCACCTTTCTGCTCACAACTTTTCCACCATCATTGCCAACTTACACTCAACCATCTCTATACCATCTTCAACGTCTCACCCACTCTTCCATCTATTTCCCACCCTCCACTCAACTCTCCAACCTTCCTCCCACAGACCCCTCTTTTATATGCCGTTTACCTCAAGGATCTTCAACTCATCCAACTCCTTCTCTCCAAAGGTGCAGATGTCAACGTCAAAGTCACAAACAACCACGTGACGTCATCGTTGCTAGGATACGTAGTGGAGATGGGTGGAGCTTTGGATCTGTTGGTGTTGTTGTTGAGGCAAGAGGGAGTGAAATTGGATGTGGCTGATTCGATTGGTGGGTGGGTGTGGTTGATTTGATTGGTGAGTGTGGCTGATTTGACTGGTGGGTGGGTGTGGCTGATTTGATTGGTGGGTAAGTAGGGTTGATTTTATTGGTGAGTGGATGTGGCTGATTTGGTTGATGGGTAAGTGTGTGTGTTTCAAATCTTACCTCAGTTACCAATCATACCATAATTAACAGCATCCATAAACAGCCTGCCCTACCTTCACCACCACACCACTTCACCATACCTTCTCTACACACCAAAACCCTTACAGGTAGAACAGCACTGGGCAGGTCCATAAGCACCTCACAGATACAGGTGATACTGCACCTCATCGTTAGAGGAGCTTCTATCAATAAGCTGGTGAGTGTCATTATCATCATCACCTTCACCATTTATTGAATCTAAATCTTCATCAATACTATTTTAAACTATCACAATCATCATCACCACCTGATGACGTCACACAGTCTCAACAAGAACAACTACACTTGGACAAGCTCATAAATAAAAATCCTTGCCTCTCATTGGCCAGCCAGATCATAACGCCATCACTGGACAAGCAATGAATTTGTGTGTGTATATATATATATATATATATATCATGCAAACAACAACGGTAGAAGAGTTTTTCTGATCTCATCACTCCAACGTTTGCATCCTCACCACTCATATATATCACCCTCCATCATTTTATTCTCATGCTATCATCATTATCTATTGCAGCATTGTCACCATTGATGCCTCCACCCACCATTCTATTTTTAGGTTTCGTCACCTCATGAACTTAAAATCAGCTAACTGAAATTTTCATGATTTTTGACCCAGCCTTTTGAATTCGACCCGGATTTGACATTTTTAATTTGACCCAGATTTTTGAATGTTGCTTTAAAATAGGTTTTTTAGGTGAATTTATGATTTTTGTTACATACTTTAGCACGCATTTGTTTGTGAAAATAAAGGCCATATTAATGGTATTACATAATAATGATAGAAACAAATGTGAACATTGCAGACAAACACATGTGTAAAAAGTGGATAAATATATAATTTCGTTGAAGAGATCACATAAGTAAACAAGGCATCGTAGCAAGAATAATAAAATAATAACAAGAGAAATGAAGGGATAACAAAAAAGATCAACAATGAAAAAAATAACATTGAATTGATAACAAGAATAATAAATTAATAACAAAAATAATATGAATAATGAATTGATAGTGACAATGAAATAAGAATGACTAAAAAATGAAAATAACAACAACAAACAAAAATAACCTCAACATCATGTGGAACAACAACAAATAAAAATAACCTCAACATCAGGTGGAACAACAACAAACAAAAATAACCTCAACATCATGTGGAACAACAACAAACAAAAATAACCTCAACATCATGTGGAACAACAACAAACAAAAATAACCTCAACATCATGTGGAACAACAACAAATAAAAATAACCTCAACATCAGGTGGAACAACAACAAATAAAAATAACCTCAACATCAGGTGGAACAACAACAAACAAAAATAACCTCAACATCATGTGGAACAACAACAAACAAAAATAACCTCAACATCATGTGGAACAACAACAAACAAAAATAACCTCAACATCATGTGGAACAACAACAAATAAAAATAACCTCAACATCAGGTGGAACAACAACAAACAAAAATAACCTCAACATCATGTGGAACAACAACAAACAAAAATAACCTCAACATCATGTGGAACAACAACAAATAAAAATAACCTCAACATCATGTGGAACAACAACAAATAAAAATAACCTCAACATCAGGTGGAACAACAAAAAACAAAAATAATCTCAACATCATGTGGAACAACAACAAACAAAAATAACCTCAACGTCATGTGGAACAACAACAAACAAAAATAACCTCAACATCATGTGGAACAATAAAAATAACCACGATGGAACAATAAACAACCCTCATAAAACTAACCAAAACATAACGCAACAATTAAGGCGATGACATCACTAAGCAAGTTGTGAAAATGACGTCATTGATGCATAATCCAAATTTCAGGCGACCAGCCAATCAGATTGGGTGATTTGTGGCGAGGCCGGTTGGAAGGTGCAAGTTTGACGACGTTAGGAGATGTTTGTGAATATACGAAATAAATATTATCACCTTATTATTGTTATTATTTCTATTTTCATCATTATTATTATTATTATCACCTTGTTATTGTTATTATCTTTATTTTCTTTATTGTTATTAATATTATTATTTCCTTTCAATGATGATGTTTTGAAAATGAAATTGGAGTTGCTAGGGATGATAAGGCGGTTGAAAAAGATGAATTGGAAGGTTGAAAGGCACTTTTGTGAACTTAAAAATATCTGAGAGTGTATGATGGAGAGGTTAGGTGGAGAGGGAGTGATAAGGAAAGTGATCATCAACCCTTTGAGTCTTTGTCATTCGATCTTACATCCATTTATTTGTTTGTTGGGTTTAATGTTCCAAAAAATATGATAAAAAAACATATTGTAAGAAAAAATATTAATAACAACAATAAAAACAATAACATTGAGAATAATAATAGCAACAATAACAGCACCAATAATAATAATAGCATGGATGGAAGCACATTTAGAGATGAATTGATGAGTCATGCGCTCAATACTTGAGTTATATTTAACAGCATCATCAATAATAATCATAATAATAATAACTCATGAAATCATTATTATTATGAGATACTTAATGAAACAAAGGAGTTATAAAAATAGAAGACCCTGGCACAAGCTATAATTGGCATCATGTGCACACACACACACATCACACACCACTCTCATTGTCAACCTCTTTCAAATTCTTATAAGTGAACTCACCAAACACATTTGAACCTCCCTCCGGCCCCCTCAAGTCAATGAACTGGTCTGTCCTCCTGTTGCGTCTGCACCACATTAACAGCATGATGGTGATGATGAAGAGGAGAAGGAGAAAAAGGAGGATGAAGATGGTGGTGATGTTGCGATGTTGTGATACTTCTCGGGGGATTGAGGAACATGTGGTGAAGATAGGTGGGTGGGAAGTGATGTTGCCAAAGTAAGTCTCTGAGGGCTTGGTGCAACTGAGGGTGTCATCATCATCCCCACCATCATCATCATTTATTTATATTTTTATGACATAAAATTATACTTAATGTAAAAACCAATTACTTTGATTAAAATCATTAAATGAAATAAAATAAATAATTATGATATATATAAACAACACTACTCACAACATAGCACCAAGGGAATTGGTGTAGGCAAGGGTGGGATGCAGTTTCCATGAGGAGGTATCCACCATCCATGCATTCTCACAATCACCACAGTCAAGTGGATTGTGGTGGATGGTGAGGTTGAGGTTCGGTGGGTCGGGGAGGGTTTTGAGCTTGAGTTGGGTGATGAAGTTGAGGGAGAGGTCAAGTGAGGTAAGTTGAGAGAGGGATCGGAATGATTTGGAGTTGATCTGATCAATAAGGTTGCCATGCAGGTTGAGGGAGGTGAGAGTTGTGCGGACATAGGTGAAGTCGTGAGGTGATACAAATGTGAGAAAGTTGTAAGCAAGAAGAATGTGTTGAAGAGAGGGGGTGTTTTGAAGGAGGTCATCAGGAAGGGTGTTGATCTTGTTGATGGTGAGATTGAGGATGCGGAGTGAGGAGAGGGGATGATCTGTGGAGGCCAAGGATTCAATGTTGCGGATATTGTTGTGAGATAAGTCAATCACATGAAGGTGTTGAAGCCCAGTGAATGATCCCTTCTCAACTAACACTACACTACATCCTCGCATAGAGAGGGAGAGAAGATTGGGAGTGGTGGCAGATGTGAAGATGTTTGACTGGATGACAAACATGTGGTTATACTCAAGGTTGAAGGTCTGCAAGGAAGAGAGACCCACTAAAGAGTACTGATCCAACGAAACAATGTTGTTGTATGAGAGATCAAGAGTGAGAAGGTTGGAGAGGTTGGCGAATGCAAAGGGAGCTAAAAGAGATATATTATTAAACTGAAGATCCAGATTTACCAGAGATGGGTAGGTGTTGAGAGTGGGAGGCAAAATGGGCCAATGGTGCTTTTGTAGCACCATTTTCACCACCCGACCTATTCCTACTACATTTGATGCAGTTCTCACACACTCCACCTTCAAGCCTTGTGTCAGTTTCTCACCTGCCTTAACTTCATATGGCTCACATGTGCAGTTGAGAGAGTGAGCTTGGTAGCATGTGTCTTGAGGTGTTGTCGACTTTGATGCTAATGTAGTCGTTGGTTGCGTAAAACTAGAAGTTATTGTGTTCTCTGGTTGTGTAGTATTTTCATAATTTAATTCAGTGGTTGAAAACTCACGTGCTAGCAAAACTATGAAGCATAATTGAAATATGAACAATAACGAAAAGTTACGAGTGTGAGCCATTTCGATAAGATTAGTAATTGCAAGACGATAAAAGTGAATCTAGGTTGGTATGTGCTTTTGAGTTGAAAACAAAAATTAAACAAAATATTTTAAAAAATCATACTAATTTAAAAAAAATTTTTTTTTCAAATATAAGCATCACCTGGTTTCTATAGCTACACATAACTTGAAAATGAACCGCAGATTATCGGTGGTAACGACAAAAGTGGAGAGAGAATTAGTGAGTGATGTGAGAAGGAGGTCAGAAGTTACAAAGATGAAAATGGGGAAAGTGGCAAAGATTGGAGGAGTGGTGAAAATGGGGGAGAAGAAAATAAAGGTGGGAAGAAGTGGGTTGTAGATGATTGAAGTTTGAGTTAGAGGATGAATGAAAAAATAATGAATATATAATTTTAAATATTGTTCGAAATTATTTATTTATATTTTGAAATTATTTAATTCTAAATGTTATAACATCCATTGAAAGTTGGAGGAGAGGATGAGCAAGCAAGTGATGCAAGGACTAAAAGAGCATTTCAACAACAAAAATAATAACAATAAGAGTAAAAATGATATTAATAATAAAAGAAATAATAGTTTCAATGATGATGGCAAGCATATCAGCAACAATGGAAATAATAACAAAGATGTAAACAATAACAAAGAAGGTTTGAGAATGGAGGAGTTTGCTGACGTCATTTGTGAGCTGATGAGTCATGATGAGGTGCTTTTGAATAGAAATAAGAATAAATAACAAGATAACTAAAAAAAACACAAACAAACACACTGAATGACAGATAGAAGAAGCGAGAGAGATGTACAAAAGAATAGATGTGATGGGGAATGGGAAAGTCACATGGAGTGATGTGTGTGCTTATATGCAAGCTGTGTGTTCTTCTGTTGATGGTGGTGAAGAAGAAGAGGAGGTGATGATGATGGTTATGTGAAAGTATGAATTAACAGAATGAAACAACATACATAACACACACACTCACACTCACACACACACACACACACACACACACACACACACACACACACACACACACACACACACACACACACAGCCCTTTGACACCCCCATCAAAGTGACTCACAACAACCCTCACCCATCTGAAGTTGTCAGAGTTCTCAGGTAAGATATTATATAGATAATAATATTATTTTTGTCATCATCTTTACCACCACCACCCCCATCATCATCATCATGCTCCCAGCAGCGGCAAAGAGGGCAGTTTGACCTCGATAAGCAGTGAGGGCAAGGTGGTCAAGTGGCGTAGAGGCCTCCAAGCGGTGTCCCAAAAGCTCCTCTTTGTGCGTCGTGATATAACAATAAAAACAATAATTTGTGCTATTGTTTTTTTTATGTAGAAACCATGAAAACAACAACAAAGATGCATAAGATCAAAAAGAACCAACAATAAAAACAATAAACGACACAGAAAGGTCAAAAAGGTCACAAGTTCGTGACCGACATGTGTTTCATGAACACATATAACAAGATCATCGTCACTACTGGGTGTGTTTTTTTAATTGTATGTTTTTATGATTATTTGTATGGGCTTCACATTACGCACACCACCACACAGAGACAGGGAAGTTCAGTTTTATGACATCATAACCCTTCAAAGCTACTGCCAACTCAACCAATTTTCTTCTATGCCCCTCACCCTCTTTTATAAGTGTGTTTGTTTGCTTCTATGTTTGTGTTTTTGTAGACATGCATACATACATACACACTAACACCCACACACAGGGATATAGACAAAGACATATGTATCATCGCCTTCGGAGATGCTAAAGGATTTGTAAATCTCATTTACATTGCTTCTGTGTCTCTCTACCTCAGGTTTGTGTTTGCCTATGAGATTGCATTAGTGTGAGTTCCACTTTTACTGGTGCGTGTGTTTGTATTGTACGTCTGTATCTATGTTTGTGGATGCGATGATATTCTAAATATTTGTACGTGTGATTTTGTTTTTTCTCAAAATTTTATCCCATGGACGAAAAGAGAATGGCAGAGGTGAGGTATCATTATCAGCACCATCACGCTTGTCACTCGAATCTTTGTCCCTCAAATAAATCTCTCACTTTTATTTTATCACTCACATAATCACTTTAATCACTTACACAAACACCCACACACACCCACCCACTTACCCACACAAACACACACACACACACACACACACACACACACACACACACACACACACACACACACACACACACACACCAGGACGTGGAGCAAGACAGACAAACACATAGACATGCCGACATTGAGCATATATGATGTCATAAAAGATGATGACGACAATAACTACTACAACAAGAAGATGAGCGGTACCAAGAGGATGGTGTGTGTGACGTCATAAAAAAATAAATAGTTACAAAAAATAAAAATAATAATAACAAGATATTATTACCAAGGTGAAGTTTATGAGAATTCAACTACATCAAGATTGGGTCACTCAGGTGAGAAATATAAATAATAATGGAAATTTACAACAATAATAATAAAATAACCCACTCAGATCCACCTTCTCGATAAGCAATTGATCTCGACCAGTTGCCATGACAATACGGCTCTTGTGCTCTGCAATTATGACGTCAACGAAGAACATAATAACAGAAATAATAACGATGCTAAAAATAATAAACATAATAAAAAAACTGCCACAAAAAAAAATAACGGCGATAAGATTAATGAGAGTAATAATAATAACAACAATAATGATAAAGACAGCGCCAGCACCATGGTGACATTGGTGGTGAACAAGGGAGTCAAGTGTTTCCATGTGTGTGCTCAAATGCTAGCTACTGGAGGTCTGTAATAATAACAAAAGCATTATCATTATTATTACTTTTATTATTATTCTTGTTATTATGATTTCAGGGACAGACCGCATGTTGAGGGTATGGGACATCAGGGTGCTGCAGAAGCCTTTAGGGGTGCTACAAGGTATGTGTGTGTGATTTCATTTGTTAGTTATACAACAAATAACCATCACACAACATCACAGGGCACGAAAAAGCTATAATAATGGTGACGATCAAGGAGAACAAGATCTTTTCTGTCTCCAAGGATGCTTGTGTATTTGTGGGTGTCTTTGTCTTTAGAAGTAATTTTTAGTTCCACAGAGTATCATTGCTTATATTCTTACTACCCATCATTATTATTATTAAAATTTTTACTTTATTTATACTCGCACCATCTCTCACACAACATTCCAAACCAGGTATGGACCTTAACGGAAATGGTTGCTCTCAGCAGTTGTCGACCTCGGTCCCTGTTGCTCACGGGTCAGCTGCTCTGCTGCTGTAGTGACGTCAACGACATTGTCATGGTAACCGACAAGACATTTAACCTGCTCAAACAGAAGTGGTAGTTTGGACGGATTTTATGATGGGGTGGAAAAATGTGGAAAAAAATATTTTTTCATAATTATTAATCTTGTTTTCATCAATGTCTAAATATAGATCTTTGAATACATTAATAATTTTTACTCGCTTGACAGTCAGCAAGCAGCAAGCAAGTTGTTGAGTGGTCACAGCAGCTTCATCAGCTGCTTGCTGTACTGTTGTGAATATGATGTGATCATTACTGTCTCTAAAGATCCAGTAGGTGGTGTGATGATTTTGATGGTAGGTAAGGTGATGGGGATGATAGGTAAGGTGATGATGATGATTGTTGTTGTTGTTGAGCGACGAGTGAAAGCGAGTTAGTGTAGTAGAGGTTGGGGTTGTGAAATGTTCGAGGGGTCTGACATCGATTTCCACTTATCCCATATCATCAGAGTCAGTTTAGGGTTTAATGTCATTGTGTCGGGAAGAGGAGGTTCAGCAGGTGGCCGATGTATACGAGAACATTTTAGCATGATGTGCTCAGCGCTCTCATCACCTAGGCCACATTTTCGAAAGATGGTATCAACTGCTCTCTTGATTTTTGCCAACCAATATTTGAGTTCCAGATGGTGACCAGATCGAAAGCGGCCTAAAGTCACCTGATTTCTTCTACCCAGTTGGCCTTCTTCTTTTCTGTTGACCTTCGATCCTCTATCACCATAGATCCGCTGAGTGAGTTCATGCGACGCCGGCCCGCCCCTCGTTGCTCTGCGTATCATCGCTTTGGCTGTGGTGTAGTGATGGTCAACGTCCGTTTGGTCAGCGTCAGCCCCCTTCATCGCATGAGCATCTGCTAGCTCGTTGCCAGTGATGCCACAGTGACCCGGGCACCAAGTAAAGGTCATCTGGCAGCTCCGTGCCGTCAGCATTGAAAGTGTTTTAAAGACAGTGTGTTCATCCCTGTCGTTGCACGGTTGGGATGGGTGTGTTGCCTGAATGCGAAGTAAGACAGTTTGGCTATCGCTGACAATTCGGGCTTTCTGAACGTGCACTTCCGCCTGGATTACTTGAAGTGCTTTAACCACGGCCTTTATTTCCGCCTGGTAAGAGGAACACCATTTGCCGGTGGGAATGGCAAAATAGCGGAGAACTTGAGGATCGCTAGGGTGGTCAGTGGTAACGACAATTCCACCACCACCTGTTTCGGTCCCACTCGTTGCTGATCCGTCGGTATACACAACCAGGTCTAAGGTGTTCCAGCCTTCTTCCAGTCATTGCAATGCCCATTTCTTGTCAGCTTCAGCGTCCCCGGACTTGCTGCCGAAAGTCTCGAAGATATGTTCACCTATCTGGGGGAGAAGTTCTGGCTGTTTGGCAGAACTGGTATTTCCGAAGATTTACTCCCATACTGCTCCGGCCTTGGCTCGCCAACTGGGCTTTTTTGTGCGTTGACGGGATGACTGCTCAGCAATTTGATGACGCGGGTTTTCGGGTGCAATCCTTTTCGACTTTTCTAGGGCTATGGCGCAGAGTTGTGTGGCTCTCGTGCCAATTTTCGAAAGATTAGCCTCGGCAAGGATCGCCTCCATGGTGTGGTTTTGACTTGTCCGGTGATAGCTCGTCCCGCAAATCGTTGGCACGTCTCCAGCTTTTCCATAGTTGAAGACGACACCCACGGTAGCCATGCGGCCGCCGCATTTTCAACAGCTGATCTGCCCGTCGCGATGAAGGTAGCCCGTAATGTTTGTTTGTCGTAGCCCCAGTCAGTCGTCGCAAGGCATCTCAAAGCACTAGCCTGTCTCCGCAGCTTTCCGCCGACAGTCGCTGCATGGGGGACAAAGATTAACTGACGATCATATGTGACACCAAGGAACTTGGGAAGGGGATTATACTTAAGTGCATGGCCACTTAGCTTCAAATTGGGACGCCAGCTAGCTTTGTGCATGCTGGTGGTGAAAAAGGAGCATTCTGACTTCTGAATAGAGAGTTCCATCTTTTACCGTTTGCTCCGTTCCGCGATGTGGTTCAGGTTAGTTTGCAAGCTCTGTTCTGCTTGTAGTGGACCAGAGGCCTGACTCCAAACAGCTACATCGTCTGCGAAAAGGCTCACGTTGGATTGAGTGATGCCGTTGGATAGGTCATTAATATAAAAAAAGAACAGAAGTGGCGATAAAACTGATCCCTGTGGGACGCCTTGCTTCAAAATGACCGTTTTGCTTTTTTCTCCGTCAAACGTCACCCATGTGAGTCTGTTGGTAAGCCAAGCTTAGACCCATCGTAGCATCTTGGTCGGGGATCCCATTTGCTGCATTTTGAAAAGAAGCGCGTCCCGCCATACCTTGTCGTATGCTCTAGAGTAGTCGATCAGAGCCATTACCGTACGCTGCATTGATAGGTGCTGAAACCCATCACTAATAGATTGGGAAAGTCGGAGAAGCTGGTCCTCTGTACTGCGGCCGGTACGGAACCCAGCTTGAAAGGGTGTAAGAAGATTATGACATTCCGCAAAATAGCGTAATCGGTTGGTTACTAGCCTCTCTATAACTTTGCCATCGTCGAGGTGAGAGAGATTGGCTGATACCTATCAAGACACTGGGCGTCTTTGCCTGTTTTAAGTACTGGGCGTACATCAGCTACTCTCTAGGCTTGAGGTATCTCCATTGTCGACCAGGATAGGTTGCAGATTCGGAATAAGGTATTAACGGCTATAGGACCGAGGTGGTGAAGGAGTCTGGGATGGATCATGTCAGGTCCGGGGGCTTTGGATGGATTGAGGCTTTTGAGGGCTGCATTAAGCTCGCTTAGAGTGAACTCTCTGCATTCCTCAGAGTGAACCGGTTCAGAGAGTAGTAGACCATTCAAAAGCTTCTTAAGACCACGGTCCGGTTTTTTGACCTTTAGCGAACTCAACAACGCCATGTAGGTGTTTGGAGGTACACATTTGCTTGACTTCTCATCGTAGTCATGCATTAAATGTGGAAAGGACTCTTACACTGACTGCATTTGAGTCGGCGAGCACCACGGTGGATTTTTCCTTTGCATTCCGTGCACCAAGTGCCATCAAGCTGGGCTTTTGGTTTCTTCTCAGGTTCAGCTGCGGAGGTATTTGTTTCCACGAGAGTTGCTGGAGGGTTTGTAGCTGGGAGTGAAAGCACGTGGTCTACTTCTGCCACCTCTCGACCAGAACAGCAGCTCCACTCTCGGCGTCCATCTCTGATCTCTTCTCTCTGGGTTCTCAGGAAGCCTGTGCATACAAGATGGTAGTGGGTGCCACGGTCGTTGCACGTAGCCTTGGGGACCTTGTGCTTGATCGGATGCTTACACTTAGCGCACTCTTGTGGTACTCTATCATTGTTGTCAACGTCGTCATTTTGGTCATTACTCATCGTCGAGCGAAGGCAGCAAATCCAAGATAACGCTCCGTCTTTCACGCTCATTCCGTGTCAGTCTGGTGCATCTAAGATGAGTTGGAAAATTACAGAAGTGACACTTAAGCCCGTTCTGTCCTATTCGGAAGCTCCTTCCGCATTTGGTGCATGGGTGGAATGGATTTTGCGGGCGGCATCTCCGGCATTGGTAGTTGTCGGCCTCTCGGAATCTGACCACTTCCATCCTCGATAAGCCGCTGCATTTGTGGTGATAAGAGTCCGCACATGGTACACCGTAACGCCTTTGCTGTGCATGTTTTTCCACATTCTCCGCAAGGCTGCTTGGGACCAGGGTTGAGTTCAATGTTTCCAGCACGGATAAGTTTGGATTTGAGGGCCCTATAAGGTGACGGTCTGGGAACAAGGGCCGTAGACCCAGACCTTGGGAAAAAACCGACTTTCTCTTTTTTGATGGTGGTATTGGTAATGTCGTATGATGCATTCTTATGTCAAAATTAAGTACACCTCGTGCATTCCTTCTTTCAGGTGATAAGAGTGTGGGCATCATTATCAGGATCTCTCTACAGCCTCATTCACCACCAACATAACAACATCACTTCGGCTGAGCTTGCTCAAAACAGGTTGACAAGATTATATACTAACTAAAAAAAACAAAAACAAGCAAAAGCAAACACACATACAGGTTAGTGACAGGAGGCGCTGACTGGACTTTAAGAATCTGGAACATCCATAACTCACAATTGCTCTTCACCATTGTGCTGGGTGCCATAATAATAATAACAACATCAACAAAAAAATAATAAAGATAATAAAAATAATGAAAGTAAAAATAATAATAAACTTACAGACTGTTCCACAGAAGTTACCTCTTTGAATTCAACCTCCAATTATTTGTAAAACCATCATTATTGTTTCTACTATTATCCTTATTTTTTTTTCCATTGTTCTCATTATTCTCCCCAGCATGGCGGGAACAGCGAAAAGAACATACATTTTCCCTAAAGAACTCAACACCAAACCCATAGCTGTGTGCTCGTGTGATTATGTGTGTGCTATGTGATTTTTCTGTAAAAAAACATATACGAATAATAAAATAGAAATATGAACAAAAATAAACTTCTCAGACATACAAAACACAAACAAACACACTCACCCATACACGTACGTCACATAACACAGGTACGTCACATAACAGCTTGCACGTGTGGTTTGATTTTGATATGCACAGATTCAAGCATCGACCTGTGGAACCTGCACACCTCCCACCTATTAACTACTCTCCACCCACAACAAGACCACAGAGCACCCACCCTCCGTAAGGCCGTCTTCCTGCCTGGAGCCTGCACCCATAATATTAATAACGATGGTTATGGTGATGAAGATGGAGAAGGAAATTTATTGATGATGGGGGATGGAGAAGTGGTGGTGTGGAGAGTAGGGGTGGCTAAGACAGAAGTTGTCGCTTCTGCTTGCGTGGTGGGTGAAGGGGAAGAGTGGCAAAAAATAATATTAAAACACTTATTTTCAATAAATATTATATTGTTATATTTTAAAAAGGTAATTTATTAGCACTCATCTTAGCAACCACAAAACAGTCGTTACCAGGAAGCAGTTTGACGACATTCACGTGTCATGGTGACCTAGTTATCATCGGTGATAATATGGGGCATATAGGTCAGTTTCAGTTCTTTTTGTGTACTTTCTATATTATGTGTATCATGAGTTTGTATTAAGAATGCTAATTATTATGAAAATATAATATAATTTATTTCCAGGGGTGTACGAGTTGCAGAGAAAGACACCAAAACTGAAAAGTACCTCTTTTTTTAAACTTCAAACTACTTTTAAAATTTTATAAGCTTTCCCCATCCCTCTCCCCGCTATCACGCCCCTTTCATCTTATTCCTTTCCTCACAGAGATATCCGTTTGGAGAGCACACACACAAGAAATTACATGTGTCACCATCAGAGATGTCACTAACACACAACATCACATACGTTCACAAAATGATAAAAACACACCTCAGCACACACAACACTTTAATGACACAAACCTTTTAAATCTTATCAACGAAAAAACAAAAAAAAATATAGGACACGTCACAAACGATGATGACTTCATCAACCTTGAAGTAACCTCTCATAGCAAAAAAATGAATAGCACGAACAAAGCTAACAACATGAAAGACCCTAGAATAGTTAACAAAGACAATATATTCGTGGTGACGTCATCACAAGATGGTGATGTGAGGGTGTGGAATGGGGAGGGGCAATTTGTAGGTTGGTGGTGAATGACAGCTCAATGATGATGATGATCATTTTCAACTATTTTTCCAATTCATCTTTCCTACTACTAACATATGATTGGTTTGAATAAATTTATATAAATTAATATAACCATACTTTAAGGTGACCTAGGTCAAAAGAAACTGTGGTGTTTAGATGAACCATCTTCATTCGCTCACCCACTCATCCCTCACTCCATTCTCATCCACCCTTCTTACCTCCCTAACTTTGATAATATTATTTATGAAGATGAAGAAGAAAATGATGATGATGACGATATGAATGTGGCGAAACAAAGAATAAATAGTGCAGAAAAACAAAGAAAAAGTAATAAAATAGAAGAAAGTGAGGAGGAGAAGAACAGACTGGTTGAAGAGATGTTGATGGATGAAGAGTTTTTAAATGCTAATGGAAAGAGGTTGTGAAGGTTGAATGAGGATTTGTTGTTTTTTGAGTATGAGATTTTAGCACTGAGAAAAACTAAGTTTAACTAATATTTTTTTGATTGAAGTTTCATCAACATTACTCAATATTAAATAAATTATGATTAAGTGAACTATCTTATTAACAAAAACCATTTGAATCGAACGCTTTTATTAACTGGATAATAACACAAAGCTATTCGTAATTTGTTGATATTCAGTTAATGAAAGTGTTTGATTCAAATCGTTGATATTAAATAAATTATATATATATAAAAATTTCAAACCTACCACCTATCTCCACCAGATTATTGAATGCCTTGTTGAAAACAAAACACCCCCACAACCACTACCAGCAACTGAACCTCCACCCTCTCACCTCACCCATTTACCCAACCTTTCCACACAAACTCACCCATGATGACAAAGCCAGCAATGGTGCTGACACCAATGTTAATGCTACCGCTTACCTCGCACAATTGGATGGAAAATACTAAATTTTTATTTTCGGTGTGGAAAGTTTGAAATTCAATTTTTGCTTTAGATATTTTCATTTTCTAAATTCACTCGATTGATGTTGAAAAAACTTCATTTTGCTTTATTAGCTCCATTTTTATTTGCATTTTATAAACCGCAGACGAAATTTGTGGAATAATTTTTTTACGCTGTTATTTTTTAAAATGTTAAATTTAATAAAATTTGCAAATATTAAATAAAATTAAGTATAAAAATTTTTAATTGAATAAAAATGAATTTAAAATTTTTTTTTAGTTTTAAAGAGTATTTTTTTTGGTTAAAAGTAAGTTTGAACTTGAAAGTTATCGTTCTCACAAAAATGACTTAAAAAACATAAAAAATTTATTTCTAACATATTGTAAGTGTATTTTAAATTGAAAATTTAATATAAAATTTATTAATGTTTTTTAATTATAGAAGCATAGAATGTTGTTTGGTCATTTGAAAAGATTGGGCAAAAGAAAACTTTTCATCAGAAACTTTAGCAAAGCCTTCGAAAATTATTACGATTTGCTCAAGGTGTCTTCTAAGGCATCCCAGGAGGAGATCAAGTCAGCATATTACAAGATCTCCAAAGACTACCATCCCGACCTTAATACTGGACAAGAGGCCAAGTCAAAATTCTTAAAGATAAATGAAGCCTATAAAACTCTTAGCAATATCAGATATCGCAGCGATTATGATCGAGAACTTTTTGGATCTCATCACACAAACTTCGATGAAGACTATAAGGAGTTTTTGAGGCGGAAAGACGTCTTCAGGAAAAGATCAGGAGGAGTAAGAACAGGAAAGACCAGCCATTTTGATTACGATGAGTTCAACCGCATGCATTACCAGGAGGCCATCAAGCAGAATATGAGGGAGAGACAGACACAGAAAGAGTGGGATATGAACAGGAAGAGGGACAAACAGGAGGCACAAACAACATTGTCTTTGTATTTTATCTTCCTCTTTACACTCATCTCTGCTTTATTATTCCAGCATCATTGATGACATCAATCATCATTTTCACTACCATACTCATCCACTACTCCACTCATAACACCTCTATACGTAACACCCTAACACAAGATTCATTTGTATATAATAAACCAACTCAAACAGTCTTTTTCTTGTTGTTGATTTCTTTAGGGTGTTGTTGTGTTTGTTCATATTTGTTGTTGTTGAGGATATGAATTGCAACAAAGCACTATAATATGTTGTATTATTTAATAAGCCTCACAAACAAACCATCAACTTGTCATTACAGCTATTCTGATGTCGATATCATGATGATGACGTCATAAAAACAGTAATAATGATGACATCATAACCATGATGACGACATGGCATGGTATAATTAAATTGATACGTTATGAGTATGATGTCAAGCAAGATCAATTTTACCAGTATGAAAATATTTATTAAGAGTGGATGGTGGTCGGTGGTGTAAGTGGGTAATGATGATGATGTATGTGGGATGTGATGATGGTGGTGTAAGTGGGATGCAACGTAGAATTTAAAAAATGTGGGGTTGAAGCTCCACTACTCAGATGAGGATACAAGAGTGATGAAAATGGTGGTGCAGAAATATGGCGATGATGGTGGTGCGATGTATGATGAAATGAAGTCGAGAGGTAGTATAATAATATTAAATAGAAAGTATTGTTAGTGGTTTCGTGCTGATGGGCAGTATGATGAGAAAATATAAAATGATGTTCATTATTGTCAACCTAATTAGATGTTTATCATTCTAGTATCAAGCAAGCGTGTCGTTTGTGTGTTTCTTTGGGCTTATTTGTTATTTTGTGTTTATGTGTCGTTGGATGGTTTATGTGTAATGTATGTACATTTATGATGAAATATACTCATCTGCAAGCGAAAGCGTTTATAATGCTGGTGATGATTCATGAAAGAATAAAAATCATAAATTAAAGGGATAATATTTACATAGACAAATGAGTATGCAAAGGTTTGGTATATTTTTAGTAACAAATGAATATTAATTAGCTTAAATCATGATTGAACTTAATGACTCGCATACCGATAATAAGAAAAATTATAATTATTATTATTGTTTATTGTGTAGTTTAGAAATGCTTTCAAAAGTAAACAACTTTGAGAAAATTGAAGCGGGAGAAATTAATAAAAACCATAGAAACAAAAAAAAATGAAAACAAAGTGGACGTTGTTTAAGTCATCTTTATTGCATGCTGTGGGTTTGTTATTATTATTCTTACAGTTTTTATTATTATTGTTGATACTAATGTCGTAATTGTAACTATTGTTATTATTATTCCTATTATTATTTTTATTATGCATTCACTTGATAGGACTGGCAGTCTTTATAGGAGCCAATTTGTTTTCTATCGACTGTGAAAATAATAACAATAATAATGACATAATAACATTTGAAGAGCAATAATAAAAACAAAAAAATATAACATCAAAAATATAATAATAATAATAATAATAATAAAAATGTTAATACTAAAAATAGCAAGTAAGAGCCTACAGCCCCACCCCCCACCTCGATCCTCTTGTACATCTCGCTCACAAGCGCCAATGCTGCAGCTTTCCTCGCCTTGTCCGTTACTTTGGAGTGTGACGAGGCATGGGTGGGTAGGTTGGTGGAAGAGAAGGTGTTGTTGGGTGTGTGGTTAGTGGATGATGGATTGGTGGGTGGATGGATGGAAGTGTTGGAGGAATGGATGGATGAGTTAATAGGGGTTGGGATAGATGGATGGGTGGATGAAACGAGGGCAGGTGATTTGGGGCATGTGGGAGTGGATAATGGTGATGTTGATGGTGATGATGGTCTTTTAGATTCCTTCTTTTTTCCATCCATCCCATCTTCTGGCATCTTCACTTTCAATGCCGCCACTTCTTGCTGCAGGTCTGTGTAAGGTGATAAGAAGGGCTTGCAATGAATTGTTAGTGAAGGGTTCATCAGTAAATCTTGAACTGATTGAGTAGCACATGTCATCCACTCACCTACCACCCTTTTTCAGCACCCACCTCTGGTCTGATCCTTAAGTCTCTGCTCCACCACAGAAAATGTTGACTCCTTCTCCTCCAACTCACATTCCAATATGGCAGTTCTTTCTATTGCCTGTGTAGTGAATATCTATCTATCTATCTACCTATCTATCTACCTGTCTATTCATCTATCCATCATCTTATCTGACCTGGTTTAGTTTACTTTCGAAATCCTCCAATGACCCAAGAGCAACCCGCTTAGCTCTTTCTAGGTCATCATTGGTCTGTTCAAGACTTCTGATCACATGACTTTGTTGTTCTGTGGTCATTTGAAGTTGTTGCAGTTGTGCTTGAAGGTTGTGTATCTGTTTTGTTGTGCTCCTGTGGTTCTCTTCGTATTTCTCCTGATGTGTTTGTGTATGTGTGTGGATGTTTGGATTTTTATGTTTATGTAGAATTGTTTTGTGTTTGAGTTTGTATGAATGTATTTTGCATTTGTTCGTATGTTCATTCTCTTCCATAAATAAACAATAATGAAAATTATAATAGAAATAATAAGTGAATAAAGACAAATAAATAACAATAATAATAATAAGTAAATAACAATAACAATAAGAAACCCTGAGAGCATCAAGCTCTATTTGCAAGCTCATCTTGGTCGAGAGAGCCTCTTTCAGCTTCTTCTCTGTGTTGTTCAGCTGGTGGCACAAGATTTAATGTTATATTACTTCAAATATGGCTCCATTATGACACACAAACATAACCCAAATATTACAGACACATAACCTCACAACACCACATGACCCAAATACATACAAAATCCTATCATTACACAAATGACTCACTTCAGTTTCTAACTCAACCTCCAACTCTCTCGAGCTTGCCTGGAACTCATTCAACTCTTCAGAAACGTGCTTAAGGCTGTGGTGTTTGGGGTTGGAATTTTGTAAGTTGGGTGATTTGAATAAAATTTTGGTTTAAAGATGAGAAGATTTTAGACTTTGTTTGGTATTTTGATATAAATTGTTCGACTAACTCTTCTTTTAAGTTTTGAGCTTGTTCTTTCCAATATTTTACTTCATCTTGGGCAGATTCAAACTTAAAAACTTTAGATTCGGACATTTTGGTTTGAAAGTTGAAATAAAAAAAATTCTGAAAGTTTAATTTAAATTAGATAATTTAAAAATTCAAAAACTTAAATAAATTTATAGCTAAATTTAGTACGTAGTGTCGGTATAAACATTTCACACACTTTGTTTAAAAATAAATCAAACAATTTTTAAGTATTCAAAAAAAATTTAATAACTTTTTTAAAAAACTTCTATTTTCATGTTCTTAAAATTAAAAATAAAACAATTTATCTTTCCTTGGTTAAACCTTGCTATTTTTCATCCGCTGAAGGTTAAGATTATTCGCAATTTTCATTCTTTAATTACTGTTTTGAGGTCTCTTCGATTTCTTATTGGAATTCAATATAAACAATTTTGAATCGCAAATTAATATAATAATATTATTGTTTCAGTTGAATAGAAACCAAAATGCCCGAAGAATTCAAATTTTGGACCCCACCTTTCGACGCTAGGTTTCCCAACGTCAACCAAACCAGGTAGTTCCAGGATAATCATATAGTTTGGCATAATAACATCTACAAAGCTTAAGATTTTTATTAAAAATGCGCTTGCAGAAACTGTTGGCAAAACTACGTGGACTTTCACAGATGCCAGAAAAAGAAAGGTGAGTGTATTGAGCTTATTCCCTCTATTTATATACCATACACATGACTACTTTTTATTAGTCATAAAATCAAACTCAACTATGAATCTGATAACACTTTCAATTTAGATAATTTGATAACACTTCAATTTAGGAGAAGATTTTGAGTTATGTAACTACTTCAAGAAGGTCTACAAATCTCTGTGTCCCAATGAATGGGTAGGTGTATAACTTTTTTTCTACCATATTCCTACCTCTATTTGTGCCCATCCATGCATCCTTCTACTACCTATTTTTTTACTCTGACATTTCATATGCCCTCCATATTGACATTTTTCATAATGCACATTCATACACAACATCATAAGATGGGGCATATTTGCCATTTTTGTTATAAACAATATGATAGATGAGTTTGTTAAACTTAATATTGTGTTCAATCCATCGTGTCATCCAGTCTCTCACTCGAACATCTATAAAAATTGATCATTACAGATAGCCAAGTGGGATGAGCAGAGAGAGCAGAATGCTTTTCCTGCCAAGATTTGATCACTTTCGGCAGTCTAGAAGCAATAAGCTAAGGACAATAAATGCTGTTCAGAGGAAATAAATTTTTAGTCTTAGAGATTTTTGTGGAAATGAAAAATATTATTTCAAAAAAATTGGAGTTTAGTTAGTAAGTTGTTTTTTTACTTTTTCATCAAAAATAGTGTCTTTGGTTCACAAAAAACAACTTTCATCTTTATCAGAGTATTTAAATGACACTATTTCATTCAATTGAAAGCAAAATAATATAAACTACAAAGATTTATTCTCAATTTAATCAAACCATCACTGAGCTTTTATGTATTATCCATTATGATAAATGCCCCTTCATACCACCCGAAACAATGAAGCCCATTCCAACCCCCGTATATAGCCAAATACTCAGTTGTACTTGTTAGGGTTTTTATGCAAGTCATTCACCTCTGATGGTCTTTTTACTGTGGAATGAGATTGTATTTTTTTAATGTATGAATATGATTAGTCCTAAGTAGAAGTTGCAAGTTCTAGAATGCCACATACAATCATCATATAAATCATTCCAACCAACATATCCTTGACCATCATCACCACTACATACCCTTGAAGCCATCATTACTCATATTCACCCATCTCTTACTCCATTGCCATCATCATCACTAACATACCTTTAACCCTTATTCACACCCAGCCATCACCTACCAGTGTATTCAGTCTTATATTGTGTCTGAGTGTCCTTGTTATAGCTCTTCTTTGCTAGTGCTACTCCTGTTAACACTATTCCTGTAGAAGAAAGTGCCATTTGATGGTAGATGGGGTGAGTTTGATGCTTTCTGGTTCTTATAACCCAATTATGATTGTCAAGATGATCATAACAATGCAATAATTATTTTCTAGTTTTATACCTTTTGATTGCAAAAACTTATACATTGAGCTGATAGGACTGCTGCTGTACCAACAAAAAGTACGTACCCACTCCAGCAGTAGCGAGAGACAACACCAAATCTGGAACCTCATGGTATCCTCTACGGATGTAGTTCACTGTTGTTGTGGGTTATATGGTGAACAGAGGTTGGAAAAGGTCGCTTTAAAAAACCAAGCGCCCTTGAAACTCAGTATCGGAATAAAAGATGAAAATTTTTTGAAATTTAGTTAAACTATTCAGTAAGTGATAAATACAAAATTGAGAAGCGAAATAATTGAAGTTATTACCGACTCTAGAAGACATTTCAAAGCTTTAATATATTTTATCGACCATTCGAAACCACAGAACTAACTCTTGTTTTTATTGCTTTCGTCATTTTCGACATTTTAAATATTATTTAGAAGTTATCAAAATAAGGATTGTAATAAGAACTAATTTCAAAATTATAAGACTCATTTAATTATATTTCGTACATATCTCACACTCAGTAAACCCCAATGCTTGAACTGCTGACCCTACTCTTAACCTTCTGTCCATTCCTCTTTCACACAATCTCTTCAGACAACATCTACAACTTCATCGACGTTTCAAACATCACTACACAAAAGGACTTCTTTAGAGGCGCATACCCGGAAGGGGTTTCAAGTCCCATCTTCATACAGGAAGGCTTAAAGAAAAGAGATGTGGTGAACTGTTTCGATCCTTCTGATATCTCCAGCATCCCTCCACGTTGTACCCACACCTGGGTCGATAAAGAGTTGAGGCCTCTTTATTCCAGAAACTTCCATGTTCTTCCTTCCGGAGAGTTTGTGCTGATGTGTTTTTGAATTATTACTCCGTATAAAAATAAATCAAACATGCTCCAACATCACATATTTAAATAAACTTTAAATTTTCATTTATTTCTCTATATAATCTTCCTCGAAACAGCTCCAAACCTCTAAACTACTTTACAGTCTGCAAATCACCAATGCTTCCACTCATCACTCCTTCTTCTATCGGTGCATTCTTCAATCCAAAGTCGCCCATGTCAGACTAGTCTTCAACCGACCAATCATTGTCTTCCTTGTTAGTGACGTCATTATTTTCAATAAAAACGATAAAAAAATAAATTTTTATAAAATTACCTTCATTATTGCCAAAGACACCAAGTTTCTCCCTGAAGAGACTCATCATCTTCCAGTGCAAACGGAGAGACACCTTATTGGCCAAGCAAGTTTTCGCTCACGTGGTTAAGTTCTTCTGCGAGCATCGCGTGACGGGGTGTGATTATAATTTCAACTCAGTGGGATTCAAGGAGCTATATGATGGTTATGAGGTGGGTGGTAGTGGTTGTGGTGAAGGTGGTGATGAGTGATGGTGGAAGGGTGGTGGAGGTGGGTAAAGGTGGTGAAAGGTGTTGGAATAAACACAAACAAACAGCAAAAAAAAGCATAATAAAACACATTTTACAGTACAGAATCGAGATGTTCCAGCAGAGCCCCAGTAACTTCCACCCTCCCAGATGTAACTATCAATGTGTCAAAAATGCTTACGTCACACTGCTGCTTAGCAACCAGCAGAAGCAGCTGAAGAATTTTGAGTGGAGAAGTGCGGGAGCTATCAACAGCTTTAGTAAGTTTGTTTACATTCCATCCGGAAGCAGTTCCGAAGTGGTAGCGACGTGTGGGCGGGGCTTCATGTTGTTCAAAGAGAAGGTGTGTTTGCCATGTTTGGAGGGTTGGTATGGGGACGGAAAAGGGCTTTGTAAAAAATGTGGGTATTTTTGGTACCAGCCTCGTTTCGCATCTTCTTCCTGTCTTCTCTGCCCTTATTTGTCATTTTCACTGCTTGCGACCAAAACACACCCCCAACAGTGTGTAGCTTTTAGCAGCAACACAGCTGCTCAAAATTACGTCATCATTTTTTTTGTCATTATCAGTTTTGTGTTCTGGGTGTGTTCCCTACAATGCGGCCTCTTGCCCTGCCTCTATCAACCTATTACCTCTCAACCTCGAAATAAGGTGTGTTCTGATTAGCTAGAAAACTGCGGAAAAAATTGCATGGTTTTCTAAATAAAGGCAACACCAAAATAATAGAAAAACATGAAATGTCACAACAGGAAATAGATAAAAGTTACATGAAGGTGCTGAACAAGCACCGGAAGAAGAGTCAACAAATCAAGAGGTTGCTGCAGAGGGCGGAGAAAATGGAGGGTGAGCTTGTGTCATTGTGTGTACAAGAGATGAAGGTCTGAAGCATATAAACACACGTGTGTGTTTTTGGATATTCACACGAACGTATGAAGTCACATCCATTGAGACTACATACAAACATGTGTTTTTTTTTCATTATTATTCTTGAATGATTTTATACTATTTTTATTATTATTTGTCGGCCCGTATAGCTCAGAGGTAGAGCGTTAGACTAATTATCTAATTATCGAGTTCGATTCCGTGTGGGCCGACAATTATCACCTGTTCCACAATGTGTTTTCGCTACATTAAAGCCGCCATTTTCTATCAAAATTTAAAAATTTTTTTTAGAATTTTGATTTCATTTTTAATTTATAGTTTCAATTATTGAACAATGAAGCCCACTATCAGAACGTCTCAATATTAACTCTCTTTCACAAAAATGAAATTTAAAATATTATCAGTTTAATAATTTTGTTTTTTTATATTAAAATATTTCAAAGTGATGTTCAATTCAAAATAAAATTATTTGTATTAAAAAAATTAAAAAATCTATTTTTTTTTTTTTCAAAAAATTTTCTAACAATTTTTTTTTTAAATTATGTAAAGTTTTTTTTAATTTTTAAAATTCAAATAAAAATATTGGCAAAAAAGTCAATTATTATTCAAAACTTTTTTTTGTAAGCAACATCTTACTTACTAATTATTTTTAAAGCGAAATGTTTCGAAATGACTGAAAGTCCTTACAAAAAAGCAGGCTTCCTTTCCAAACTTCTTTACTGGTGAGAAAATATTAATTACTTTTAATTTTATGAATAAGATCAATATTCTATAACTTTGGAAATATAAAAATATTTATTTGGTAAGTATAGCTCAGAGGTAAAGCATTAGACTAATTACCTAGTTACCCGGTTCAATACCGTATGGGCTCACAATTAGCACCTGTTTTACAGTGTGTTTTTGTTACATAAAATTTATAGCAAGCGCTTCATAAAACATCTCATTACATTACGAATGGAGAAGGCCCATTGCTTTATAAAAGTTTCTATTCGGAGCACCTAATTCTTCGTGGCACAAAATTCCATGTACGAAATTTTTTTATTTCAAAAAAATTTCTAACGAAGAAAATATGGAAAGTAGCACTGTTTCTTAGTTTGTGCTGTTGAAAAAGACTCCTTCATTTGAATGCATTTCAAAAAGTATTTTAGCTTTTGTGGAAAAAATTTCATGTATAAAATGTTTCATTTTTGTAAAGAAAGTTTTTTAAGAGACATACCTCTTTTGGAAAGCTTCTTTATCATTCAAAAACTCCTCCAATCATATTCAACATGTGTTGACACCAACTGGTGACAACCAGCTGGTTGAACAACTTTGTGAAGAAAGGTGACAAGGTGGAAGATGCAGATGTTTACAACATTTCGAGAGATGAATCATCCCACTACCTATGCAAAAAGCTCGAAAGGTCATAGCATTAACCATTTTGAAACCAACCTTTAATTGCTTTATATCAACAAAAATCAAGTTATCACAAACAACATGGCAGGGTATGGAATGAAAAGAAGGGTTTGAGACATGCACTCACAAGATCACTCATGCGTGTCCATGGGAGACACCTTTTTCTATGGTCTTTTGTTTTCTTTCTACAGGTTGAGGATAGCAATAGTTAGCTTTTCAAAGTTATTCTTTACTTCTATGTCACCAAATTTATTTCTTCATACCCCACCCCAGAACCACATATCTCAAAACCCACCCCACACACCTCAACACCCACCCTACCACCACACACATCTCAACACCCACCACAAAACACACTTCAACACCCACCCCACCACCACACACACCTCAACACCCATCCCAGCACCACACACACCTCAACACCCACTCTACCACACACAGGAGATCTTCAAGATAATCCAGCCAGTACTGATAGGGAAGCTTATAGAGCACTACACCGAGAAGCACCAAGACTCCACACAAGCTTATATGTATGCAGGAGCAGTGTGTGTCAGCATCACCATTCCCATCTTCATCCTTCACCACTACTTCTATGCCATGTTTAAAATTGCCATGAATGTCCGCGTGGCATGCTGTGACCTGCTGTATCAGAAGGTAGGGTGGTGTTGTAGAGGAGGTGAGGAAAGTAGTGATGATATGAAGCTGGTGGTGGGCTTCAGTTTGGTTGTATATTCTGCTATTGTCTCATCTAAAAATTTTAATAGTTTTAAAATTTCAAAAATAAAAAAAATAATAATAGGATTAATAATATAATAATAGAAACATATCCTCTTCCTCCAATGACAGTCACTGAAGCTAAATATAGAACAGACAAGTCCCACAGCTGTTGCCCAACTCATCAACCTTATGTCCAATGATATGTCTCGACTTGATATCGTCAGTTTCTATTGGCTGCTATTTTTAGATTGTTCGAAAAGTTAATATTTTTATATTATTTTTCTTCACATTCACACACATACGAATCTACACAACCACTACATAAATCTACCCAAACACGCACATAGGCCTTCTCCATCCTGCCCTTCCTTGTGATTGGCCCATTGGAGTTGATCGTTGTGACGTGTATTTTATATTTCTATATTGGCTGGGTCAGTTTGGTTGTGTCTCTTTTTGTATTCCTATCTGTCCCTTTCTCTATCTCTCTTGCCAAGCTCTTTGCTTATTTGAGGTAGGCATGAGAATGGTGGCGAGTATGCTGGTGATGATGATGAGGGTGGTGGTGGTGGAAAATGATGAAATAATATATGGTAAAAGTTGAAATGAAATATACAAGTAATTAATATGAATATAATAAAAAATTTGATTATAATAAAAACTATTGAAGCAAATATAATCATGGAAAAATAATGAAAATTATGTATATAATTTTGAAAAAATATATGTAAAAAAGTCAACATAATAATAAAAGGAAATCATAATAGCATCATAACAACCCTCACAGACGTGAAACTACCAAGCTCACTGACCAGCGTTTGTCCATCATGACTCAGGTTTCCTTAATAATAATGATAATAAGCATAATAATAATTCTCATGTCTATAATAAAATATAACTAGCGTAGATAAACACCATAAAAACAATATAATAAAAATAATAATAATAGAAACAACATTGAAGGTGCTGAACAACATGAAGTACATCAGGATGTCATGTTGGGAGAGGGTGGTGATCGATAAGGTGGAGGGGGTCAGGAGGTGGGTAGGTGGGGGGTAATAAAAATAAAAAATGCTAATAAAATAATGGTGAGAGTATCAATGTTAATAAGAAAAAAAAAGATAATAAACATCACTTTTCATCACATCCCACCACTTCCTTTTTTTTTAACCCGAGCATCCTAGTCTTGTTGGGTGCTCCTCATGTCCCCATCAAGACCATCCAGTGGTCGAGAAGCTCAGCCGCTCTCGTGGGGTCAGTCCAAAGACTCTCGGGACTCAGTGTGGTTTTTATTTTGGGGCAGGTGAAGAGGTGAGGGGTGTCGTGAATGTGTGTTTGGCAGAGTGGGCATGAAGGTGAGGGATGAGATGAGGGTGAAATTTTGCTGAGGTATGAGAGGATGAAAGGTGATTTGTTTGATCTGAGTTGGGCGAGAGTGCGGCGAGTGTGGTGGTCTAGGGTGGTTTCTGATTCATGAATGGGTGGAGGTTGCTTGCTGAAGATTTTGTTGTGAGTGGATGATATGTAGTCGTGTACTATTTTTGTGTGTATGGTTTTCATGTTGTTTTTTATTTGTGTGTGAGAGGTGGTCTGGGTGGAGGAGGGTATGTTTAGGGTGTAGTTGATGTTGTTGAATGTGGATTGTTTTTTGTATCTGGGGTGGGCTTCTTGTGTGGTGAGTGGGGTAGGAGGCTTTTTGTGTGAGTTGTGATGTGTAAAGTTTGAGATGATTTTGGAGTGGAAGGATTTTGGTCTCTGAGTGGAGGTGTTGGGTGTTGGTGTCTAGGGTGCAGCCGTTGATTGTTCTCAGGGCTGCGTTTTGGATTTTTTGGAGTTTGTTAAGGAAGGTGGATGAGATGGTGGGTGACCAGATGGTGTTGGCGTATTCGATGATGGGAAGGAGTAATGTTTTGTATGTGGTCATGAGTGTTTCTTTGCTTTTTCCCCAGTGTGTTGATGTGAGGAGTTTTAGGAGATTAAGTGTTTTTTTTGCTTTAGTGATGATGTTGTCTGTGTGGGTGGAGTATTTTAGTTTGGGGTCAAAAGTTAAGCCAAGGATGGTAGGGTTGGAGGTAGTGGGGATGGAAATGTTGTTGATGTGGATGTTCAGGGATTTTTTATATTCTGATGGGTCTGGGGTCATGAGAGTTGATGTGGTTTTGGTGGGGTTGATTTGTAGGTTGTTATTGTGAGCCCATGTAAATATTCACACCACTTTCTTCCCAACCACACCACTACCCCACACACCCCCCACAGCAAAGAACTACAAAAGATGTTACAAAGTGGATGTGCTCGAGGTCTCAATCTGACGTCATCATTTCTCAGTGGCAAACTCATCATCTTAGTGCTAATTGTGTGTGTCGTGTTTGGTGGAGGTATGCCCGATGCTAAGGTGGGGATGGGGCGGGAGAAAGGTATACAAATGGGGGATGAGTGAGGAAGAAAAGGGGGTGGGTGGAAAGAGGTGTGTGTAGACATGTGGGGATAAAAAGTGAACCAAAATGGTGGGGAATTTTATTTTATGTGGGTGGTTCTAATTCAAACTTACAAGGCCTATTATCACACCATTCCTCTCATCATCCACCACAAACCAACTCAACCCTCTCTCACCACAACTTCCTCATCACCACTTCCCTCCTTTAAACTAAAACCTCTATCTATCCTTTCACCACATCCTTCTCAATTCCTTTCTCCGCACACACACACACACACACACATACACACACACACACACACACACACACACACACAGACAGTATTTGTAGCAATGAGCATCTACAACCCACTGAGGTTCTCATTGACATTCTGTTTTCCTATGGCTCTGCAGTTTGGTGCAGAGTCCTTTGTCACTATAGCCAAGATACAGGTGGGTGATTCAATGGGAAAGTGAGGGGAGGTGGGGGAGTGAGGGTTGGTGTGAGGGGAGGTGGAAGGTGGTGTGAATGAGATGGGAGAGTGCGGATAGGTAAGATAAGATGGTGATGTAGCTGAAAAAATGAGTGGTGTTGGAATATTGGTGATGTGTTCTAGGAATTTCTCATGAGTGAGGAGAAGGAGGCAAAAAAAAGTAAAAAGGAAGAAGAAAAAAAGGCAGATCCAGAAAAAAATGAAATGGAATTGCATGGAAGTATGGAAGGAGGAAGAAGAGGAAAAGCTTACATAAAAGTTGAGAATTTGTCTCTGTACTGGAAACAGGTGGTTACTAAAATCAATAATAAAAAATAAATAATAATAATAATAATATTTTTTATGATCAGAGAGACAAACCCTTTTTGCGTAATCTGACCTTTGATCTGGAAGGCAATGACCTTGTGATGGTGGTGGGAGCTGTAGGTGTCGGCAAGGTGAGTCATCTATCTATTCACTCATCCATCCATCCATCTATCTATCTATTTATTTTACCATCCATCCATCTACCTATCTACTTTCTTCTTCCACCACCACAGACCTCACTCTTATTATCACTTCTGGGTGAAACTCCTCAAAATGGCGATCCTCCACTCACCATGGGAACAGTGGCTTACGTGTCACAGGAAGCGTGGTTGTTTAACGCCACCATCAGACAGAATATTTTGATGGGGGAGGGTATGGTGGAGGATCGTTATCAGAAGGTTCTGTCTTGTGCTTGTCTGCTTCCCGTTAGCGGTGGGGTGGTGAAACTCTGAAAGTGGTGACTTGTGATGCTTGTGGCGGTGGTGGTGCTGCATGTTGGTTTTATAACTGTGTAGTTTTGACAATAATAAGCAGAACAAAAGCACTAACACACCACTACAACCACGACCCTGAAGGACTTGCAAGGGATGAGGGAGGGGGATGAAACTATAGTGGCAGATAAGGGGAGCAATCTTAGCGGGGGTTCTTGTTATTATTATTATTTTTCTTATTATTATTATTACTTTTATAGTTATTATTATTATTACTTTTATAGTTATTATTATTATTATTTTATATCATTATTATTTACTCCCATATTTTTCATTATTTATATTATTAATATTTATTTTTGTTTTTATTCATCTCATCATCGTCACCACCACACCTCAATAAAGGTCAGAGGGCAAGGGTCAGTCTAGCGAGAGCACTGTACAGAAATTGTGACATCTATCTCCTTGATGACCCACTTTCTGCCGTCGACGCCCACGTGGCTTACACTCTCTTCCATCGGTCTCATGTGTTTGGCCTAGTTTTTTGTTTATGGCCCTGGCGCCCTATTTTAATTTGTTGTCGGCTTGTAAAACGACGAATTAAGATATATCATCATATTTATACACTTTTGTTGGACCAATAATAATGATGCTATTTATTATTATTATTATTATTATTATTTATCAGGTGCATCAAAGGTTATTTGAAGGACAAGTTGAGGTTGTTGGTGACTCATCACACACAGTTTCTTTCTCATGCAACCAAGGTGCTGTGTCTGAGAGAGGTGAGGAAGGAAGGAGGAGGAGCAGGAGGAATGCAGTGCTTATCTTGTTTATATTATCAACTTCACTACCATACACATCATCGCAACCTCCCATTAAGACCTAGCCCACAACCCACCAGGACCAAGAGCACACATACAAGTGCTATGATGATATGATGAAGAAAGGATGTGATGTAGAGAGGGTGGTGATGGCTGCTAGTGAGGGGGGAGGTGGCGATGGTGGAGAAGAAGGTTTGCTTCATATATTTTTCTATTAATACTTTTATTAGAGGCACAATGATATTTAATATAATTGCAACCACCACATGACAGGTCCCCCAAAGACACCCTCCACGGTGGATGTGTCTGATGTATCTCTAATATCATTGGTGTGTGTGTGTGCGTTTTGGTTATTTTTATGTTTATCTCACTCCTAATTTCATACACATCATCAACCAACACAGAACAACCAATCAGAAGCATCAGATGAACAAAAACAAAAAAAACAAGCTGTCACAGCTGCCACCTATTTCCGGTACGTCACAGCTGGTAGCGGACTGCTTGCTTTCCTTTTGCTGCTTCTGCTTCACGCAGCTACTCAAGCTGTTTTTCTCTTTTCTGATTGGTGGCTTGTTTACTGGTGTGTTTATCGCTATTCCATGTATACGTCATACAAGAGTTTTTTTTTATTATTTGAAGCTATTATTATTTTTATTATTTTTTAAGGTGTAAGGCAGTCGAAGATTCAAAATCACTCTCCGCAAACTTAACATTTCTCAAAATCACACACAACATCACAACAAACACCACTATACAACACACCCCCACTGCGAACCACTTTGACTCTACCTCCTACTTTCGGCCATTTTGTTTGATCTGTCTCCTTCTCTTGTCATTGGCTATTGTTCGTGCCCTATCAACCTTCAAATTGTTGACCAAATGCAACAAAGTGCTACATTCTCGTATGTTATTGGCTGTCATCAAGGCCCCTATGACTTTTTTTTCAACCAATCAGACAGGTTGGATTTTTGCTTATTTATCCCAATTTACATCTTCAATTACAATCCCCTCTTACATCATTCATACTGAAATTCATCTGTCTTCACTTTCTCTCCCCACCACACCATCTCTCACCACCAGGCACCATCCCCCTCCCCACCAGGCATCATCTTGGACCATTTTTCGAGAGACCAGGGTCTCACTGATGAAATGCTACCCTTCTTCCTATTTGACCTCATTCAAGTCATTATTACTATTATTATTGCTATTGCTTTTATTATTTTTATTTTTACTAATTATTATCATAGCAATCTTTTATGGTGGTTGGTGTATTTGTGATGTTGTGTGTGCTGAACTACTGGGTGATCATTATCATAACCATCATCATCGTCTTCTTCCTCCTCCTCCGATCATACTTCCTCAAGAGTTTTAAAGCTGTCAAGATTATTGAAGCTAAAAGTGAAATTAGAATTGTTATTTTTGATACTATTATTGTTATTGTTAAAATTAGAATTGTTATTTTTGATACTATTATTGTTATTGTTAGCTTTATTATTGTTATTATTATGACCTTTAAAGACAAGGGACCAGTATTCAGCCACATCAACACTACTTTTCTTGGCCTTACTACCATCAGGTGCATAATAATAATAACAACAATAATAAATAAAATTATATTAATAACAGCAGAAATAAAAATATAATAGTATTAAAATTAATAAATCAACAATAATAATAATAATAAAAACAACAATGCAACCTCTAGGTCGCACGGAGCAGAGGGGCAGTTCAAAGGAGAGTTTGAAAAGTTGCAAGACGTCCACACTTCCGCATTCTCTCTGCTCCTCTCTCTTGGCAGGTTTAGATTATTATTATTATTGTTATTGTTTTTATTATTATTATTTCATTTTTACTGCACCACAATCTCCCATAAGATGGTTCGCCTTGAGATTGGAGTTGTTATGTGTGGTCATCATTTGTTTCGTTACCTTTGCTTCTGTAGCTGCTGCCGACCGTGAGTGGAGAGTGGTGAGGTGAGGAGGTATAGCGAAAAAAACTAGAAGGGTAGGGGGGACTTCTGCGTCAAAATCTCAATCTTAAATGCAGATTCTACATATCTTTACACATCCTCTACGTTACCTATCGATCCCTCCTTCCTACCCCCCCCCCCCCCAATGTTCCATACTCACTCTCTTTTCAACCAAATTTTTAACTCACTTGCACTTCACTCTTTCCTATCTCACGCCACACCCCTACCTCACGCCACACCCCCACCAGAAATGGACGGAGGGAGACTAGGATTAAGTCTGACATACAGCATAACTCTTTTGTGGCTCTTTCAATGGGTTGTGAGGCAGAGTGCTGATGTCGATAACTTGGTGGGTGCTGCTGTGGGGCTGTTTGTTATTATTATTATTTCTATTATTAAGATCATCATCATCATCCTTCAGATGACTCATGTTTCCCGCATCCTCGATTACACACAACTACCTCCCGAACAACAAATCACATTCCGTCAAAGTAGGTTAAACAAAAAAGTTGACATAGAAAAACAAGCTTTGAAAGATGATAAGCCCAAAAGAACAGAAGAAGAGAAGTTATTAAAAGACGGCCTGGGATTGGCTGATGGCTGGCCAACAGGAGGGAAGATAGAGTTCAGGAATGTGCGGTTGAAGTACAAAAGTTCTGGACCCCTCGTTTTCAAGAATTTGTCTTTCTGTGTGGCTCCTGGTCAGAAGGTCCACTCAATAGTTATAATAATAGTTATTACTATCATTGTTCATATAAACAACACCAGGTAGGGATAGTGGGCAGGACAGGCGCGGGAAAAAGTTCACTTTTGAACGTCATATTCAAAATGGCTTCGTTCGAAGGGTCGGTGTTGATCGATGACGTCAACATCGACCTACTTCCGGTCTCTGTTCTCAGGAGTCGCGTTTCCATCATTCCTCAGGTGGGTTTATTATTATAGTTTTTATTAACTTTTTATTATTGTTTCGGTTTTTATTATCATTGTTTTAGTTATTATTATTATTTTTATTCTTATTATTATTATTTTTTTAATTATTATTTTTATCATTGTTTTTATTATTATTGTTATTGTTTTTATTATTATCATCATCGATAATACGGCATCCCTCTTCCAGGACCAGCTGATATTGGATGGCACAGTGAGGGACAACATGGACCCAGAAGGACTGTATGAGGAGAGGCAGTTGAAAAGGGTTGTTGAGAAGGTGAGTGTTGAGTTTGTTGTTGTTGTCATCACCATTATTATTATTTTGTTTTTCTTGCCTACCTGTTTCCATCCAAAATAGCCATCCATAAATATGATGAAAATTATTTTTATTTTTATTATTATAATTACTGATATGGTACTCAGGTGAAGCTGGACAGGTTGGTTGCCAACCTAGATCATCATCTGGATGGGGGAGGAGTCAATCTCAGCTGTGGTCTGTGCTGTTGTGATAATGCCAATAATATCAATAATAATATTAATTATACCAATAATAATAGCAACAGCATACCACCCACAGGAGAACAACAACTTCTGGGTCTTTCTCGAGTTCTTTTGAAGAACAACAAAATCTTATTGGTCGATGAAGCTACTGCTAGAGTTGATCACGTGTGAGTGTGTGTGATGTCTTTGCGTGCGTGTGTTTTTAGAAAAATTTATAAAAACTAAAGCGGGAAACACAAAATCATAACTACATATATTCATAAACCCACAACCATGACTAGACACATGTTATCATAAACATAACACACACACAGGACAGACAGTTTCATCCAATCAACTTTGAGAGAGAACTTCCGTGACATGACTGTTCTTATTATCGCTCATCGTATCAACACTGTTATCGACTGTGACCTCATTATGGTGAGTGGTGTAATGTGGTGTGGTGTGATGTGATGTGGTGTGGTGTGATGTGATGGGATGTGGTGTGTGCACTCACCCAGGTATTAGACAGAGGGATGATATCAGAGTTTGACACCCCCTTCAACCTCCTCAACAACTATCAAGGGCCATTCTATCAGCTAGCTGCTCAGGTGAGTGTTGTTATTACTATGATTCTTATTAATATTAGTTTTGTTATTATTATTATTGTTTTATTGTTATTACTATGTTTAAGATTATTATTTTTCTTATTGTCACGATTATTATTGTTGATCGTGGTCGACATGCTCTCAGGTTTTTTGCCTCTTTTTATCAATATTATTATCTTTCTTCTTGTTATTTATTATTATTTTAATTATTCTTTTTATTATTATAATTATTATTATTATTCTTATTATTATTATTTTTATTATGGGCATTGAAGGCGGGGGAGAGGGAGCTTGGTCGTTTCAAGAAGATCGCTGCATCAAAGCAACCATGATTATTATTATTGTTATTATGGTTATTATTGTTATTATTATGATTTTTATTATTATTATTATTTTTATTCTTGACTTAGTTGTTAATTAGTAAGCCTCCCTAGTCTATTTGCCTAGTTAAACCATTACTAAGGAGATAGGTAAGTAGATAGATAAGTAGGCAAATAAGTAGATAGATAAGTAGGTAGATATGTAGATAAATAAGGAGGTAGATAAGTAGATAGGTAAGTAGGTAGATAAGTAGATAGGTGATATTGTTTTATCGTTACGTAACTTTACTGCATGACGTCATCGTTTTTGAATTTTAGCGATGTGTTGTTTTGTTGTTATTGATTTTGTCTTTTTCTTTTTGTTTTTCAACATTCAATTCTGGGTCATTGATCTTGCTATTGCTCCGCCTATTTTTTTTGTTGCAATTTTTGTTTTTTTTTATTGTTATTTAACAGCTTGTTGATATTTGTTCATTTGATCAGTTGTCCACACAAAGTTTTCAAACAAATCTATCCTAGATAATTTTTATCTTATTTTTTTTTTTTTTTCTAGCTAATTATGTTGATAATTAATATTCTCACAATCTCATATCTCACTTGGATTTCTTGAGTTCATATATACGCGTGTTCATATGTATTTCCAAGTTAGATTCCATCCGCCCACACCATCTTACACCTTATCATTGTTCTTATTTACGATCTTTTTCCTGTTTTTATTGATTTTTGTTGATCTTTATTTTTGACCACTTGAACACCTTTCTCGGGATCTGATTGGGATTAAGCTTTTTGGGATATTTTTGAAGCTTTTTGACATTTTGTGAGATTATTTTTCAAAGTATTTTTTTCAAGATCCAATAAACCATTTTGTTTTTATTCGAACAAACCTCCATTTTGAATTAAAATATAAAGCCATTGTCTGCTGTTTGATCGACATCATTATAACGTCATCGTTATCATAACCACCACATTATCATTATCATAACCACCTCACCATCATACTCTCACTCGATACAAATAATCATCATTATCTGCAAGCTGTTGCCTAGCAACCAGTTTTTTATGGTTTCTAGGCGACCAACTCCTTCTACCAAACCGGATGTACTTGTGGTTCTGCCTGGTGCTTCTCGCCAGGTTAACTACGTCATCATAAACTGCTTCGTTGCTGTTTGCTTGCTGGGCTGTTGTGATTAGTTGGTGAGGTGTGTGGAGCTCTTGTGGTTTATGTGAATAGTTATTTTTGTTTATGTGAAGTGATGCACTTTTTATGTGGCATTCAAGACCTCGATATGTGGTATGGTGTGCTGAAGGTGGTGTGAGAGTGGAATGTATGTTGTCACGGTGACAATACAAAATAATGATGATGATGTCAGCTGGTGTTGAGTGGCCATTACTGTATGTTACATCAAGATTGTTGTTGTTGTCATGGTTATTATTATTGTTGTTATTAAGTTTATGATGATATTTTTATCATTGAGTGGTGATGTTTTGTTATCATTATTAATATGATGTTATAATTAATATTATTAGCTTTTTTATGATGATATTAAGAGTTTTTATGATATTATTTTTCTTATGATGCTTTTTCCGTTATTATATTTATGGTGATTTTAATTTTATGATATTATTATTAGGATGGTATGATGATATTATTCTCATTATTATGATGATATTATTCTCATTATTATGATGATATTATTCTCATTATTATGATGATATTATTCTCATTATTATGATGATATTATTCTCATTATTATGATGATATTATTCTCATTATTATGATGATATTATTCTCATTATTATGATGATATTATTCTCATTATTATGATGATATTATTCTCATTATTATGATGATATTATTCTCATTATTATGATGATATTATTCTCATTATTATGATGATATTATTCTCATTATTATGATGATATTATTCTCATTGTTATGATGATATTATTCTCATTATTATTATCATATTATTCTCATTATGATATTATTCTCATTATTATTATTATTATATTATTAGACTGGTAGGACGGGAATCGAATGACATACCTTGTAAGGTAGAGCAGAGCAAACAAAAGATGAACAAGACGGTCTTTAAGGATGCCATCTGCTTATTATTATTTTGGTTATAGCGCTTAATAATATTTTTAATATTTTATTTTTATTATTTTACTATTATTATGAATATCATAATTATTTTATTATTATTGTTGTTATTATATTATAACGACAGCAAATAAACCGCCAATGGGACTTACTCTGAGAAATATCTGTTTGCCTATCCTGCCGTTCGTCTCCTTTTATATGCCTCTGTGTGAACCAATGCTTTACCAGTGGTCTTATTATTATTATTATTATTATTATTATTATTATTATTATTATTATTATTATTATTGTTGTTGTTACTGTTATCATTATTCTTTAATATAGTTTTATTGGTATTTTTAAAATTATTTAAAGTGTTTAAAAACATTTTGCACACAAAATCACAACAACACACACAAATCATAACAACACACACAAATCACAACAACACACACAAATCACAACAACACACAAAAATCACAACAACACACACAAATCACCACAACACACAAAAATCACAACAACACACACAAATCACCACAACACACAAAAATCACAACAACACACACAAATCATAACAACACACACAAATCACAACAACACACACAAATCACAACAACACACAAAAATCACAACAACACACAAATCACCACAACACACAAAAATCACAACAACACACACAAATCACCACAACACACAAAAATCACAACAACACACACAAATCATAACAACACACACAAATCACAACAACACACACAAATCATAACAACACACACAAATCACAACAACACACAAAAATCACAACACACACAAATCACAACAACACACACAAAATCACAACAAAAACACGCACACACATCATTACACAAATCCATCGAACTCTATCCCACCACCCATTTTTAAACCACATTCATCCCATCGCTACCCTCTTTCCCTCACTCCCCTCAAAAACCCTCCTTCTACCACCCTCATAAAGCCAATCACAAGAGGGTCTCCGAGGGGTTTCGCCTTCAAAGCATCCTACCTCAACAACAGATCAGGTGTATCAATATCCACTGTGTATGTCTTTGTCCTGCTCCTTTGGTCTGTATGTACCTTTCAGTTTTGCTCGTTTGATATTTTGTGTATTCATAAGTTTTTCTCTTTATTTTTGTGTGTCTTTCAGTTTTGTTGTTTTGATTCTATTTATCTGAGCCTTCTCCATTTTTAATTCACTTTTCTCCCTCTTATTTTGATCTTCTTTTCATACGTCTCTTCTTTCACATTCTTTCTCGTAAATTTTTCATGAATTGATTCTATTGCATATATCAGTTGTAGGCTTCTTTTTCGTCACACATCCCACATGTGTTTTTGCATCCCACATGTGTTTTTGCATCCCATATATCATGAGTTTCAGCTCTTTTACATATGTATTCCAAGTTCAGTCCTGCCTCACACGCCAAAGCATATTCTTATTATATTATGACCCGGTGGTTCTCAGTGGCACACCGATCGGTGTTCCAGGTTGGCACTTTTCCACCATGGTTGTTTGTTGTGGAAGTGTTTTGTCGCTTCAGTTTTTATTTTGTTTCCATTTTATATTTCATTAAATCATACATTAGTAATATTTGAAATATTATTATTCATTCCTTTTGATAATAATAAATATTGTTCTTTGGAGTAATACTGATTTTAAAACTTGCAAATATTTTCCGAAATAATATTCCATTAAATATGACATATTTAAAAAATATTAATAATTTTAATATAATATACAAAAGTCATAAATTATGAGACTAGCAAGGATTATCTCATCCCACTTTTAAACGATTCAAATTAATTTCACTTTTAATATATCTCTATGATTTATGATCTTTGGGGCAAAATTTTTTGGGGTTTTGTGTAAAAATAAATTCCATTCAAACGGAAGTAGACGGTAAAGTTTATCGATTTTTCTATTTTGATATTATTATTGATATTAATGTTATTGTTATTAATATTATTGTTTTACATATAATTGAAAAATAATAAAAAGTTAAGTTTTCGAATGGCAGTCGCTACCGGAAAGAGCTTAAAAGACGGAAAAGGTACTTATTATTTTTATTATTTATTTTTGCTGTTATATGCATTCTTATTCACTTAGATCTTTTTGTGAAGAGTATTATTGTTATGCTTCTCATTTTTATTATTATTAATATTATAAGTTTTTATTATTATTATTTTTTTTTTAATTCTAAATTAGCTTCTTCATGGATGAGTTTATTTGGCTTGAAGTAACTCTCTGCAGTCGCTTATTATTACTGTTTATTTGATTTAATATTTTTTATTTATTTTTAATTTAAAAAATTTTAATTTTCCAGTTTAATATTTTAATATTTATTATAATTATTATTATTAAGATTTTATAGCGCACAGTTATCAATTCAAGATTGCTTCAGAGGCGCTCAAGGTTTGTAAGAGATTATGACTTGGGATGTTTATGGTATAAGTAAGTGTTCAAAAGTTTGCGAAAGTTCATGAGAGAAGGCGATGAGCGCAAGTTAAAAGAAAGTGAATTCCACAGACGTGGAGCCTGGTGAGAAAAAGAGCGACTAGTAAACAAGCCTGAAGAAACAGGTTGATGAAGCTGGAGACCAGAGTGCAAGGATCTGAGTGGTTGACGTGTGTCTGATTGACAAAAGATCAAAAAGATAAGCGGGTTGTTCAAGCTTGAGAGTGCATGCAATGAGCCAAAGTAATTTAAACTTGCCTCTTTGGGAGACAAGTAGCCAGTGCAAACGATCAAGACAGTCGCTGGAAGAGCTGAAATAATCAGCTTGAAGAACCGTTTTGGCCGCGTGGTTTTGGAGGGCTTGAAGTTTGCATAAAAGATAGTTTGGCTGCAGGCAAAGGAAAGAATTACAGTAGTCCAATCTGGAAAGAACTAGTGAGATAAAGAGGGCATTAGCAGTGGAAAGAGGTAAGAATTTGCGTACTTGTTTTATGGCATAGATATGGAAATTGGAAGATTGGATTATTTGCGAAATAAAGTGAGCAAAGTTCAAATTTGAATCTAAGGTAACACCTAAGATTTTGAGCTTGGAAGATATAGGAAGTGTGGTGCCGTCGAGAGTTTCCACAGAAGAGAGATTTTATTTTGCTAAAAGACGAGAGCTGCCGACAAACATCACCTCACTCTTATTAGGGTTTAGTTTCAGTAGGCTTTGGAAAAACCTGAAGTTTAGAGCGGAAAGACGACTGGTTAATTTGAGAAGAGGGGGGCTAAGATCTGGGTGAGAGACTGCGGTGAAGAGTGATGTCATCAGCGAACTGGTGAAAAAGCAAGTCGTGCTGTACAATAATGCTACACATGGGTGATGTATAAAGAGAGAAGAGAATTGGTCCCAGATTGGAGCCCTGCGGCACGCCTTAGTTGAGTGATGTAAAAGAAGAGAAATTGTCCATTTTAACGAACTGAGAACGTTGAGAAAGGTAAGAGCGAAACCAAGAAAGAGCGAGATCAGAAAGTGTCTATTCAAAATATCAATTAAGATATTGTGATCGAGTGTCAAAAGCAGCAGAAAGGTCTAGCGAAACCAAAACGGCCGCATGTCCAGTAGCGCAGATGTTGCGAAGACTGTCAGTGATGCGTAAGAGTGTGGTTTCTGTTGAGTGGTGCTTGCGATATGCTGATTGGAAAGGATTAAAACTAGGAGATGATGAAACGTGAGAAGTTATTCTGGAATGAACGAGTCTTTCGATAATTTTTGAAATGGTGCTCAAGTTAGAAATAGGGCGGTAGTTCGAAGGAATGGTAGGGTCCAAATTGCCTTTCTTAAGCAAAGGGAAAACTTGTGGTGTTTTAAAGGAAGCGGGGAATATTGCTTGTGAAAAAAACAAGTTGGTAAGTTTGGAAATTATTGGAGCAAAGAGGTGAGAAAAGCGTTTTAAAGTGGATTAAGTCTAATGGAGAAGCTTTGTTGGGTAAAGAGCGAATTAGCCTACTAACTTCTTCAATACTGACAAATGAAAAATAAGAGAGTGGTGTTCGATTGTGTGGTAGAATAGGGTCTGTGCAGCGCAAAATGGACGTTGGCAAAGATTTGTGAATAAGAGCGATTTTCTCTTCAAAAATGCTACTAAAGGTATTCACAAGATTGATAGCTTCTGAAGAGCTGCGTGGCGGAGAAGGAGGAGATCTATGTAGGATGGAGTTGGCAGTTTTCCAAAAAACTTTCGACTTTGGTTTGACAGATGCAAGCATGTTGTTAAAATAATCAGCACGGGATTTGAAGATGAGAGCGCGAGCAGTCTTCCGAGATTCCTTGAGGGCAGCAAGAAGACTGGCTGGAACAGGCTTGGATGACCTTAACGATAAGGAAATTTTTCTCTCAAGTTTTCGTCTTTTTCTTTTGGCGGCAATGGCGTCAGTTGATATGTTGTGATGGGAATGACTGCTGGGGCGAAAGATGTGGGTGCGAAAAGGGGCGTGGTGGTCGATAAGTGATTGAAAAGAGTTGTTCATTGTTGTAAGAAACTCTTCAACTGGAACATCAGAAAGGTTAGTTAGTGTATTATGGATATGTCTGAGATCTTTCTTGAAGACAGTATCATCAAAGTTTTCAAAGGAGCGGGAAATTACAATGCGAGGGGGAAGGGGATGAGGGGCGAGGTTGAGACTGCATAAAATAAGATAGTGATTGGAGTCAAAAGTTTCTCTGCCGATTTCTTGTATGAGATGACTTTTAGGTTATGGAGTAATTATGAGGTCAAGGATGTTACCAAGTCTGTGGGTGAGGAAGTTTATGTGCTGGACCAGCTCAAGTTCATGTAAAAGAGCACTGAGCGGGTTGTCATGAGACGTACAATTTGGGGTGTTGAAATCACCAGCCAATATAAAATTTGAAGAAAGAAAATGAAAGAAATAGAGATGAGACGTGAGCTCGCAGATAAAATTGCCGGTGTTTGGAGGACGGTAGATCACCGATAGAAACAAACACTGTGACGAAAAAGAAACTTTGGCTGTCAATGATTCAAAAGGAGTGGGACGGAGATTTAATGGCATCCAATCTAATGGAGTTTCTGGAAATTACAGAAATACCTCCACCTCGTTTACCAATGGGTCAGTGTGAGTGCAAGACATGAAAGCCATGAGGCACAATGTCATATTTTGTGGCATTGTCTGCGTTTTCAGGAATCCAAGTTTCCTTCAAAGCAATAATGTCAAGTTTAAGAGAAAGGATAGTATCGAGTATAATAAAAGATTTACTACGGGTAGACCTAGGATTGAGAAGAGCGAATTTAGTAGACAAAGGTACATTGTGGACTTTAGGATAAGAGGCTGACCGTCATTCCTAAGCCGTACGTCCCATCTTGAGACGCACTTGTTGTTTTTAAAGGGGACAAGAGGAGGATGTTGTGACGTGGTCATGGCAAGAACGCTTTGATTTAAAGCAGGGAACACAAAAGGAAGGAGAGGTTTTAGGGCAGTTGTCAGACGAATGGTCTTTGCCGCAGTGCTCACATACTCTAGCATTTTGGCACTTAGATATGTTATGACCATAAGTCTGACAATTCAGACATCTAGTTGGATGCATGCGAGAGTGGAAAGGGAATCTACCAAAAGGGAGATGTACATTCTTGGACTTGTTCAGCATGGGAAAAACATTGCTTGGAACTTGGATAAGCCAGTCACGAGTAGAAGGGTTTCGTGCTTTAGGCCTGTGCCTAAAGGCATGGAAAGCGCTGGGATCAACAGATGGAAAGAAGAGATTGAAAGAGGTTTCAAGTTTCTCATTAGTAACTCATGTCGGTAGTCCCAAGACGGTGATTGTTGTATTCAAAAGAACTGGGTCGTGGAGGCGTATGTTGGGAAGAGAAGAAAGGAAAAGTTTGGCATCCTTGAGTGAATCAGCAGAGTCAGCTTCCCAGACAACAGCATCAGTAGACTCGCGAACGTGCTTAGGAAAAGATTTAAAGGCTTTTTGTGAAAAGTTAATGGACGAATCTTTTGAAAAATTCACTAGAAGTCTCACCTGTGGTTGAGATAACTTTGGTGGAATGTTTAATAATGGTTGGGGTTTTTTCAATAGAAGGGATTTTATGTTGGATGGGGGAGGAGTGAGTTTGAAATTTTGTTAGTGGATGGATGAGAGAGGGTGTGCATGTCTTTTGATTTGACAATAGTGCTGTCAGTAGGTTGAGATGAGTTAGTAGTAAGAATAGATATGGTTGAATTGGTTGGTGTCAATGATTCTAGGGAAATTAATGATAGAAAATTATTAATTGAGCTAAGCGATGAAGTGGTTGTAGAAGCAGAAAGTGAAGAGCTTGAAGATGTCTTGCTTGTAGATGAAGTTAAAGAAGTTGTTGAAGCTGAGGTTGATCAACACGTAGTAATAGGAGATGAACTGGTCGAAGAGGTGGCTGAAGTTGAACTAGTCGAAGAGGTGGTTGAACATGAGCTATTTGAGAAAAAGGTGGTAGCTGGAGGAAATGTAGAAGAAGAAGTAATTGAAAGAGATGGAATGGTCAAACAAAAAGATAAAGATAAAGTGGTCGAGGAAGTATGGATTGCTGATTGAGATGTTGAAGATGTAGTCGTCTTCGGTTTTCGCTCTCTTTTTTTGGGAACCGAGGATTCCTCAGACTTTAAAAAGTCTAAGACATTGCTACGTAATGTTGGAAGTGATGCTTGGAGAGATGGGATTGGTCATGTGATGGTGGAAGTGCACAGATATCAATCGTTCCTCACAAAAGTGGTGATCTGAGTTTAACAAATTGCACTTTGTCACAAATATTTGGCCACCTCGAAGTTGGCCAAAGATTCAAATTTACAACGCTGGTTGTTATGAACACAAAGTTAGTGTTCCTTTTGAAAGTTTTTTGCTATCATTATCACCATCTCCTCCTCCTCCTCCTCCTCCTCCTCCTCCTCCTCCTCCTCCTCCTCCTCCTCCTCCTCCTCCTCCTCCTCCTCCTCCTCCTCCTCCTCCTCCTCCTCCTCCTCCTCCTCCTCCTCCTCCTCCTCCTCCTCCTCCTCCTCCTCCTCCTCCTCCTCCTCCTCCTCCTCCTCCTCCTCCTCCTCCTCCTCCTCCTCCTCCTCCTCCTCCTCCTCCTCCTCCTCCTTTTCATCTTTACACACATCCGGTAATATACAACTTATTCCCCCTCTTCAACATCATTATCTCATGCCATTACTAACATCATTCCATTATCTTTTTAATTATTATTATTTTTAATCGTTATTGTACATTATTATCGTTATTTTTGATAATTATTATTATTGTTATTACGAATATTATTATTATTATTTTGTAGCGTTAGTTGAACCGATTAAGATGGCTAATGATTTTGAATAATGTATCTAAACTTCCTCTTAGCTGTTCTTCTCGTTTGTATATTCCATTTGTGATCATTTATCCTTATTCGTTATTATTTATTATTATTATTATTTATTATTCATTATTTATTATTATTATTATTATTATTAATTTTATTATTATTATTTATTATTTACTATTATTATTCATTATTTATTATTATTATTATTAATTTTATTATTATTATTATTATTATTATTCATTATTTATTATTATTATTATTATTATTCATTATTTATTATTATTATTATTATTATTATTCATTATTTATTATTATTATTATTATTATTATTATTATTCATTATTTATTATTATTATTATTATTATTATTCATTATTTATTATTATTATTATTATTATTCATTATTTATTATTATTATTCATTATTTATTCTTATTATTATTATTATTTATTTTATTTTTATTTTTTATTTTATTATTATTGTTTATTTTATTATTATTATTATTGTTATTAAATTGTTTAGCTCATATCCTTCAATTATTTGCCAGCATTTAAAATGGTAATGAGTCGCATCTCTTGAAAAGGAGCTTTTGAAAAACATAATTTCAAATTTTTGCGAAATATTTTATTATAGAGAACCACACAAAAAGTGGGTCGAATAAATATCTTTATAAAGAGATTCGATACGAAGGAGGACTACATAGGCCATCAAAAAGGGGTACAACAAATGATACCAAACAGGACATATATCTCTGGGTACATTGGTAAGTAGTTTCTTTGTCATGGTGGCATGTTGGACATGAGGCACCTGATACTAGTTCTCTTGTGTCTCTGTCTGTCTTTGGGTCAGTCTTTTGCTGCTTCATAGCGTTAGTAGGAATATGAATAATAAAGATAAGAATTCATCCACAACTACATCCCCCTTTGTAAACCCTTCATCTTCTAAATAACACCACCTCCCTTTCCACTCCTTTTATCTATCCCACTCATTCCACCCACTCTACCACTCCTACGCATCCCACTCACTCCACCCTTCCCCTTCCAGCCTCCCTCTCTTTAGCACCCCTCTCTCCAGCAGCTCCCTCTCCAGCACCCCCCATCCCAGTGATCCTACCATGGAATATGGTGGTGAATTATGGAAATGAATCAAGTTTTGCACTCTTCTGCAAATCATCAAGTACTACAAATGTGTGGAAAAGGGACAGCAAGCCAAATAATCCTATCTTTGATGGTCACTTCCTCTCTCCAAAAATTGCCAACAAGTACCGCTTCATGGACTCCACCAATAAGGCTTTAAAGGTGCCAGTACACTACATAAATACACACACACACACACACACACACACACACACACACACACACACACACACACACACACACACACACACACACACACACACACACACACACACACACACACACACACAAACACACACACACACACACACACACACACACACACACACACACACAGATATCTTACTTAGAGGAAGACGATGGTGATATATATTATTGTACAGAAGAAGGAGGTTTGGGAAGAGAGAGAAAGTACTATGGTGTGGTCATCGTATCAGGTGAGTGTGGGAGGAGAAGGGTGGTGAGTGTGGGAGGAAAGAGGCGGTGAGTGTGGGTGGAGATGGGGTGAGTGTGGGAAGAGAGGGAGGCTGTTTGGGAATTAATTCACACTCTATTAAAAATATCTTTTCACCATTCTTCATCCACCTATCACCACTTCACTTACCAGTGTTCCCAGCTCACTTCTTACCTTCACCCTACAACACACCTATTTACCTACTACTTTTTCACCCACAACACACCCATTTACCCACCACTCCATTAGACCACAGAAACATGATCTGCACCACAAATATTCAAGGAATTCAAAGCCACAAAGCCTCATACCAAGAAGACTCATCTCAACACATCCATTTCGACCTTGATTCGTCCCAGAAAATAATTATCACGTGCTCCTTCCGGTTGGGGGCCACTAAATATTGCCACCTCAGAGGGATTTGGGAGACCAGTGTGCCTGGAGTTAATGTTGGTGGTGGAGTTATGGGGGGTAGGTGGGTAGGTGCAGTTATGGGGGTGTGGCTATATCAATAGAATAGTTCTCTTATTTTTGACAAATAATTCAACCCAACATCACACTAAAAAAATCGACAGTTTTCAAATCACTCGAAAGGTGGCGTCTTGCAGATGGAATACTCGGCTCACGGCATCAGTGAAGTTCAGCAAATTTACTTCAACCTCTCTGGCACTTTCGACTGCAACCTCAACAAAACTGATGATTTCAACATTTACAAAGACCAGCCCTTGACTTTAGGGTACTTGTACACCTCTCCCACCTTCAACATCACTCCGGTTCAAACCACCACCACCACCCTCCACCTTCCTTCCACCTCACCAAACATTGTGGCAGCTTCAACCGCCAGTGATCCTATGATGTTGAGTGAGTGGTTTGTTTGTATTTGAGGATTCTATTATGACCCATGTTTAAATAATATTCTCATTTTTTTAACTGTTTACAAGTGTTTACTAGTTCATCCTTATGTTTTAAGCCCATGTTGTGTAGAAACAATTTTGACCAACCATCTACCCAAACCTACCCACCCAATCCCAAACCTCCTTCCACCCACCCAGTTTTGATGGTGGTAATGACAGCAACTATTCTCATTATCATCTTCTTCATCATCTTCCTCACCATCTTCTTCATCAGAAGGAAGAGATCCAGACTAGAATCATGTAGTTATTTCTTTTATCGCCATTTTGTTTTTATGCCTTTGAAATAGTGTAGTTTATTTTTCTAACTTTTCCATCAATCCATCTACATGTTTTCTATTTCTTCTCGTCCACTCATCCTTCAACCACCCTTTTCCTTCTCCTCCATCTCTCACCTATCCACACTCATGGTCTTCAACAACCATCCCAAATCCATCTCTTTTCATATTTCTCTCACGACCTCCTCTCCCATTCATCTATTTCCTCTTATTTTCTACCTATCCACCTCACTTTCACAAACTCTCCACCCCTACCTCTCCTCCCTCTTTTTCCTACAGTAGGTGACTACATCCACCCTATGACCACTCCAAGCTACTGTCCCAGCAGCATCTGTATGTCTGAAAATGTGGCGTATAGGCGCAACAACATACAAGAAAATTCATACACCCCCAACACCATCACCACCAGTCTCTCCCATGACGACCTCTTAAACATGCAGCCTCTATCCCTCAGCTATCAGCCTCTGTTACCTGGGGAAAAGATGCCAGAGGATTACTATGATCGCATTCGGGAGAGTAAGATGGTTTCAGAAGATCGAATCCCGGAAGAAGATGCCAAATATGATTCCATTCCTGCTGATGAGTGGGTTGAAAAGGGTGAGAAAGATGGTGGGAATGGAGGGAAAGAGGGCGAGAATGGTAGAGAAAAAGATGGAAATGATGAGGGTGAGAATGGTGGTGGAAGTGTTGGGTATGGGGACTTTAGTGGCATGGGTGAGGAAAAGAATGTCTATATGGCTCCAGATCTAGAAGCGGAGTGAGGGTTGGTGGATGGATGGTGGGGGGAGGGGGGGGGGGTGGAGGTGGATGATTGAGAGATAGATGGATAAGAAAGGGATAGATGAATGGTGGGGAGATGGATGGATGGTGGTTTTGAAGTAGGTGATGATGATGATGACCTGGTTCTTTTTGCATTGATGCGTCGAATAAATATATTCACGATAAAATTATAACATAATAATTTATGAAAAGAAAATTACCAATGGTTAATTATGAATGAATAATAAATGAATAAAAGTATTTATTTCTTGTATGAGTGCCATTCGTAATTCCTGCAACATCTTGGGTCTGTCTCACTTTCTCAACCTCCATTTTTGTTAATAATAGAAACAACATTATTATTGTTATTGTTGTTGTTGTTATTATTAAACACAATCTGACATAATTGCTTTTCTAGGCGGTGCATGATTACAGGCCCCGTGTAAGCCTTTATCGTTGTTATTGTTTCTATTATTTTTATTATTATTTTTATTTTATATCATTTATTTTTTCTATGATTAATTCTTTTTGTATTCATAATTCGAATTATTTTTTAAAACTGTTGTTAATTTGTCCTCAAAGCTGTTAAGAAAGGGTGCACACAAATATTTTTATGACTTCTATGATTAATTCATGATATAACAAGAGTAATAAGAGGGTGAAAATAATATTGAGTTGATGGGAAATAATATAAATTTATTAGAACAATGAAAAAAATGAGTTAATAAATAATAATAATAATAAGTTAATGGAATCGATAAGTTAATAATGCAGGCTGGAACTTCAAAGGACCAGTCGAGCGCATGTAACGATGATAAACGATAGATCCTCAAGGATCATTATCATCGCTACCTCATCTTCGTCATCTTCTTCTTACGCACATCACTTCCTCTTCCTTCTCAACTTCACTTCCATGCTCTTCTTATAAAATGTCATCATCTTTTTTTTCTTGCTTTTTTTATTTCCTCCTCCTCCTCCTCCTCCTCCTCCTCCTCATCCTCCTCCTCATCCTCCTCCTCCTCATCCTCCTCCTCCTCCTCCTCCTCCTCCTCCTTCTCTTCCTCCTCCTCCTCCTCCTCCTCATCCTCCTTCTCATCCTCCTTCTTCTCCTCCTTCTTCTCCTCCTTCTTCTCCTCCTTCTTCTCCTCTTCCTCCTCTTCATCCTCCTCTTCCACCTAGAAACCTATGACAGGTCATTTGAGATTTTATATCCCCACATCTGCACATACCTAAGTAAGCAAATAGGCACAGACGTACATACACACATAATCATAAATACGTAAACATATTTGCATACATACATGTACACATACATTCATAAAAACTCATAATGACACGCACACACATGTATATATATATTTAACCAGACAAAAAAAAACAAGTATTGACACAAAAGGAAAGTACAAACAAACAGCTCAAACAGAAGAAAGTTTGAATATGGAGTGAGACTGTGCGTGACAATAAGGCAAACTGACTTGAAACACACACACACACACACACACACATCCCTAAGCATTTAAGCTGTCGACGTTGCTAATTACTTGCTAGTGGCTCTTCATTTTTTTTTATTTCTATTATGCTGTTAATGCTTATATTATTATGCTGTTTTTTATCAATTTTTCATTATTATTCCCCTTTTGTTATTATTTGCATTATTAATATATTTTGACATATGAGTCATACCAGCTATTACGTTCACATTGGAAAAATATCATAATAAATATTATTTTTCATTATTTTTATTATGATGGCTACTCTAAAAGACTACTGTCCACTCATAATGAAAGCATGTCAGTCGTGCTCATACAACGTTACAAAATCACATATTATTATCGTGCGCACACAACATCACATCATCACATCTTATTTTTCTATATTATCTTATTATAATCAAACTTTAGTAAGTAAGATAGGTTTTTCAGCTGATGTGTGGATGTGCAATCAAATATGCAACATACCACACACATACAAACACACACACACACAAACACACACAAACACACACACACACACACACACACACACACACACACACACACACACACACACACACACACACACGAGACATACAGAAATAGATACAAATGAGACGCACTCCTTTTGTTGCTAAATTGGTCGACTTAGGTTTCAAGAGGCATGAATGCATATAACTTTAAGTTTATATTATTCATAATTTAATATTTAATAAACGTTATGAAGAATATAAATTATGACTCCACATAAACATTCACGTAATCACAGACATGGAAACACAACGAACACACACAAACAAACAAACACACATATTTATATAGCGCTTAAGGTCTTTAATATCCCTTCAAGGCGGATTATCCTTCCTCTTTTATTATTATCTCATTATTTTTTTGTTTCATTATAATTTTTTAAATATTAAATAATTATCCTCAAAATAGGGAGTAATTTTCTAGTTATGAATGTCCGTCTCATCGATCTACCTTGTTGCTTGTTGTCTTATCATTAAATTGCTACAGTTTTCCTCATCATGAATTCATGCTTCTGCTACTTTTGTTTTACTTATTAACTAAATATAGATACACCTTGGAACCCATGTTAAAAATAAACGCTATGTGATTGGTTGGAGGTATTTCATGAAATGTGTGGTTGGGTGGGTGGATGGAAGGGTAGATAGATGGATGGATGGGTGGATGGATAGGTGGATGAATGGGTGGGTGGATGGATGGATGGGTGGTTAGTTAGGTAAATGAAAAGAAAGAAGTTTCAGAAATAATAAAACAAGTAATGAATAATAAATTTAAAAAAAAGAATAATAATAATAATAATAGATAAAAATAGTAATAATAAGGCAAACAAGAGGAGGTTCAGACTGGAGTCTGCAACATCTGTCCATGTTCCTGTGATTAATAATAATAACAATAATACTAATAAAAAAAAAATAATAATAAATAATAATAAAAATAATATTCATTTTTATTTTAATATTTTTAAATTTTTGATCTTCTTTATTTTTCACTTTAACATCTTTTATTTATATTATTATTCTTATTATTATAACCTCAGACGTGCCGGCACAAACCTCAAGTTTTAAAAGAGGGAAAGTAAACATACCCACTCACACGCACAAGAATATGCACATACATGAGCAAATACAACACACCTTCCTTTCCTTTTGTGCATTTATCCACCATAAGGCGGGTGCACTAAACTGCAGAGCAGTTTATCTATGGATCTGGTGTGGTGTTCTTCTTTTGACTTGCCAGTGATCAGCTAGGCGAAGTTTCTTGGAACCTTTATGTAGGCTTTTTGTTGATGGCTTCCGTTGAAATTATGAAGTTTTCTCTCCGTAGCCAATTACAATAAATACTTTTCACTTTTAACCGCTCGACCGGCATTTTTGTTTACATTAAAATTTAGCATTAAAAGACATGATTTCTCCAAATTTTGAATACTTTTTTATTGTTTCATTTATGCATTAAATAATTATATCACTAATTAAAATTTTTCAAGTTATTTCGGTGTGATACGAGACTATTTCAAACTTTTGTACTCATCCAACATGAGATTTTTCGAAATAAATTATTATCGACTTGTTACATTAATTATTTTAAACATTTTAAATTACAAAATTCAACTTTAAACTTGTGAAAACTTAAAAATTTAACGGTGGCCATTTTACCTCGTGCCTACACACACACAAACACACACACACACACACACACACACACACACACACACACACACACACACACACACACACACACACACACACACACACACACACACACACACACACACACACACACACACACACACACACACACACACACACACACACACACACATACATACATACATACATACACACACACACACACACACATACATATCCACCTTCCTAAATATGCTTTTATCAGTGACATTTATTATTTAATTATGATCATCAATTATTTGATAAAAAAAGAAGCATTAGAAATAATAATAATAAGAAGGGTTACTTTAGGAATCTGCACTGTTTTTGAAGACCGAGTCAATATTTGCCAACCAGAGTAATAACAATAATAATAGTTGTTTTTTCATTCTATTTTTTATTTCACTGTAGTAGTAGTAGTAGTAGTAGTAGTTGTAGTAGTAGTAGTAGTAGTAGTTGTAGTAGTAGTAGTAGTAGTAGTTGTAGTAGTAGTAGTAGTAGTAGTTGTAGTAGTAGTAGTAGTAGTAGTAGTAGTAGTAGTTGTAGTAGTAGTAGTAGTAGTAGTTGTAGTAGTAGTAGTAGTAGTAGTAGTAGTAGTAGTAGTAGTAGTAGTAGTAGTAGTAGTAGTAGTTGTAGTAGTAGTAGTAGTAGTAGTTGTAGTAGTAGTAGTAGTAGTAGTAGTAGTAGTAGTTGTAGTAGTAGTAGTAGTAGTAGTTGTAGTAGTAGTAGTAGTAGTAGTAGTAGTTGTAGTAGTAGTAGTAGTAGTAGTTGTAGTAGTAGTAGTAGTAGTAGTTGTAGTAGTAGTAGTTGTAGTAGTAGTAGTAGTAGTAGTAGTAGTAGTAGTAGTAGTTATAGTAGTAGTAGTAGTAGTAGTAGTAGTAGTAGTAGTAGTTGTAGTAGTAGTAGTAGTAGTAGTAGTAGTAGTAGTAGTAGTAGTAGTAGTAGTAGTAGTAGTAGTTGTAGGTGGTGATGATAATGATTCTTTTTGAAGTGTGACCTTGTTAACGCTAGCATGAACTCTATAGAAGAATTACTTGATGAGGAAGAAGATGATGGTGATGATGATGATGATGATGGTGTTGGTGGTGATGATGATGATGATCAATCAAAACAACATCTCAAATCGAAGTCCACTTTCCACAGTCCAAAAGATACTTTATGTCAGAAGGGACTCATGTTTTGTACACAACACGTCATCATTGCGTCATCGTTACGTCACGATGTGTGACGTCAGGCTTACGTCAGAAAGATGTGATGTATTGTTTGGGAGATTTTTTTCTTTCCACTGGGCTGCTTTATTGATTAACATCAATATAATAATAACAAATAACAAATAATAACAATAATAAATAAAAATAATATTCCTATAAATATTCGGGTGATCATGTTGAGAGTGGCGGCAGCTTGTATGAGACCATGCCAAATGCATCTTCTTCCTCCTCACCCCATCAAGCCCCTGAGGTAATGGATACAAAGTTTTTTGACGTGATGTGGTATTGTGTTTTTGTCAAACTCTCTTGTATTTCATCATGTGGTATTTGGTTCGTGTTTTATTATGCTTGTATTGCTTTTTCATCTCCATGTAGTATGTGAACAAACGAGCTCTTATATTTGTATCTATTGTGGTATCGTGTGTTTGTATTTATTTCGGTATTATATCTAGATGTGATCTTATGAGACTTCATTGAGAAAGAGCAATCAAAAAAGCATTAGGAAGATGGTATCAGTGGTGGTGGATGGGGTGGAGGAGTGGGGGTGGAGAAAGTGGTTGAGAGGGAGAAAAGTGGGTTAAGGTGGGTGATGATGGGGGGAAAATGTGGATGGAAGTTTTTTGAGAAAATTATTTCTTACTATGAATAAAAAATGCATGAGAATGAAGTGACTGTGATAACAATAGGAGCACTTATCTCGAGATCTAAAGTCAGATGCAGCTAAAGGAGGAAATTTGTGGTATTATTGTTCTTTTTATTATTGCTATTTTTATTATTGCTATTTTTTTATTCTATTTTTATCATTAAACTTATTTTTATTTTCCTTCTAAACTTAATTTTTATTTTATTATGGAAGATTGAAATGCGAACAGAGCTCCCTAATAGTCCAAACGGAACTGAATGTCAAGAAGTTTAAAATCACTTGAAACTAATGTAGTGGAAGTCCTTCGATTGCTTTCTAATCAACAATAATAACAATAAAAAAAATAAGAATTTAAATGACTATAAAAAATAACCACATGGAGTAATATTTGGAAAAAGACAATGACGCTTGAAGATTGCTTGAGATGTGATCTATTTTTAGCTTCTTTATTATTATCATTATTGCTGATATTCTTATTTTTTTATTTTTCCATTCTTTTTTTTTACTATTATTTTATTATTATTGTTATGGTTTTATGATGACGCAATAAACAGCATCAAAGCAAATCGTAAAATGCATCATTTTGCTTCATAACAACTTTGTCATCATTATCATCACCATATCATTATTATTTCTATTTTTTACATTTTATTATTATTATTATTATTATTTTGTTTTTTTATAAAATTTAAAGATTCAACTCTTGCTTAATTTTGTTTGAAGTTCAAGTTCAAAGTGACGCATGCTTGGACACAGATACAAGCAGAGGTACAAGGAAAGGTAAAGGGGGATGCAAGCGCATACAAAGGAAGGTATGTAAGGTACAACTAAATTAACTATATTTAAAAGCATATATTTAACTTACTAAACACATTGATGAAAAACTTACATTTAAAACACACACACACACACACACACACACACACACACACACACACACACACACACACACACACACACACACACACACACACACACACACACACACACACACACACACACACACACACACACATAATATTGGATTTAATGTTTTTTGTCTGTTTGATCTTTTGTCTAACTTTCATCCATTCTCCTTATTATTCTTTTGTTCTTACTGTTTTATTATTGTTATTATTGTTATTATTGTTTTATCTTTATTATTGTTTTATCTTTATTATTGTTTTATCTTTATTATTGTTTCCATTGTTGTTTCTTATTATTCATTTTATTATTTTTTTTTCCAACTTTTTTTTTGTTATGGGACATCACAAATATTACTTTAACTGCATCTCAAAAGCAACTCTCCTAACACATTTTCTATTATTACTTTACTATCCAGGTTATTATGATTTTATTATTCTATTATGCAGGTTATTATGATTATATTATTCAGGTTATTATGATTATATTATTCAGGTTATTATGATTATATTATTCAGGTTATTATGATTATATTATTCAGGTTATTATGATTATATTATTCAGGTTATTATGATTATATTATTCAGGTTATTATGATTATATTATTCAGGTTATTATGATTATATTATTCAGGTTATTATGATTATATTATTCAGGTTATTATGATTATATTATTCAGGTTATTATGATTATATTATTCAGGTTATTATGATTATATTATTCAGGTTATTATGATTATATTATTCAGGTTATTATGATTATATTATTCAGGTTATTATGATTACATTATTCAGGTTATTATGATTATATTATACAGGTTATTATGATTATATTATTCAGGTTATTATGATTATGTTATTTAGGTTATTATGATTATATTATTCAGGTTATTATGATTATATTATTCAGGTTATTATGATTATATTATTCAGGTTATTATGATTATATTATTCAGGTTATTATGATTACATTATTCAGGTTATTATGATTATATTATACAGGTTATTATGATTATATTATTCAGGTTATTATGATTATGTTATTTAGGTTATTATGATTATATTATTCAGGTTATTATGATTATGTTATTTTATTACTCAGGTTATACTGTTATTATGATATTGTTAGTTTGTCACTTCTGTTATTATAATACATTTAATTTTTTATCCTTGTTGATAATAAATGACCATATTATTATTATTTTTATTATTACATTATTTGAATGCACTATTTTCACACACACATGATAAGTACTAACACAAATACAACGCACATTCACATACATTAAACACATTTAAACTCCACATACATTAAACACATTTAAACTCCACATACATTAAACACATATAGACTTCACATACGTTAAACACATATAAACTTAACATTCGTTAAACTCTCAAACATATACACACGTAAAACAAAAACACATACATAGCAGAGTGTATACACACAAAAACACACACATAAAAAAACAAACACACATACGCACACAAAATAACTCTCCCATCTCCCACCTATATAACAGCACAACTTTGCAAGAATCCTATCCACACACGATTTATGTTGACTTTTTCTATTCATGTTAACCGTTTAAAATGTTGAGAAAAGTTTAATTTTGGAGAGTTTAATGTTGAGAACATTCTAATGTTGAAGAAAGTATAAAAGTTGATGATATTTAAATGTTGAGATAGTTGAATGAAAGATCCCTTCAATTAAAGGTATGTAGAGTTTTAAAAGTCGTCTCATTAAACGCTTAATTTTTAATGCTGTGAGCTGTGTATGCATTTAATTGCGCCTCTCATGTTTGTTTCACAAGCTTCAATAATGTTTTTATGACGAGTTTTTGTTGTTCATTAAACTTAATGATTGATAAGTTCTCATTTCGAGTCATTATTTCTATTACTTTTGAGCCCTCTCACCCCTTTCACCCCCCCCTCTTACCCCTTTCACCCCCTTTACCCTTGCTCCTCTTACCCCTAAACCTCCTTCCTTCCAGATGGACATCTTAGTCAGATTCAGAGACAGAACCCACAAAATAACAGTGCCCACCTCGCCATCCATGCTCCTATCATCAGAACACCCATTATTTTTATCGTCCCCTTCCTCACCAACTTTTCATGATGTCATTTATTCAGTTGTGTCTTCACAAATGGATACTGGGAATAAGGAGAATAATAACAACAATAATAATAATAATAACAGCAATAATGATATAAACACAGATAATTATGACATTTTCACCAACTTCAGTGTAACGAGTGGATACAACAACAAAAATACTAAAAAAAATAATAATTATACATGCAAAAATAAGATAAATAAGAATTCTGACGTCATAGAATTTGTTTGTCTGGCACAGAAGCTGTCTGGAGTTCTCAATAATAGCAATAATAATAAATATCAGAATAATAACAATAATATACTATTTTCCATAAAAAAGACAAGAGTGATGGAAGTGAAGAAAGGAGTGAAGAGGGTGAGTAAAATATTGTCCTTCTTCAAAGTGGCCAAGAGGTTACGGCGGGAGAATAAGGGAAATAAAAAGCAACAAAAGAATACGATTAGTGATGGAAATGATGATAATAATATCAACAATAATAGGATGTTTAGAAAAGGCCTTATACATGAATTTTTGTTGAACAATAAAAGTATAAACAACAATAATAATAATAAAAACAACAACAGTACCAACCAACAATCAAACACAACTCCCAAACTCAAAAAGTCTGTCAGCTTCAACCTACCAAGGAGGCATAATTACAATAATAATAATAATAATCGTTGTCAAAACAATGATGATGACTATTATCACTTGAGGAGTTCTTTTAATATAAGAAATTTTTTGACCGATCATAATAATAATACTAATAATAAAATAAATAACAATAATAAAAATATAAATAATAATAAAAATATTAATAAAAACAACATAAGCAACGAAAATAATAATAAATCCTTTATCAGCCTCCACCACCGCTCCAGCTCCACCCAAACTTTAGATCGACCCAAAAAAGGGTTCAACAATCATCATTATAACCACCATCTTCCTCTTCCTCCTCATCACCATAACCACCATCATCGTCTTCTTCATGATCATTATCATCACCTTCCTTCTCACTTTAGGAGTTTGTCCTATGATAAAGAATTTTTATTGAAGAATAAAAATAATAATGATAAAATCATCTATAATAATAGAAATAATAAGATCATGTGCAATAGACATGAACAAATATTTTATGGATATGATGGTTCTTATTATCCTCATGGTTATTACGACTTTGATCACGATGATGATGATGAAGAAGAAGAAGATGATGATGATAGTAGAATCTCTATACCTACCTGCATTATAGATGATGAAGAAGACGACGTGAATGTATGCTTCCCACCCCGTTACTACACCACATACTACCAGCACCTCCACCAGTGGGTGCCTCACAATTATTACACAAATCAACAGATGAGAGAATGGGATTCAGAAAGCGGAAACAGTTTGTGTCCAAAGATCATGTATGGTATAGAGAATAATGATGGCGATGATGACAAGGTGTTGATTATGCGGAGAAAATGCTCGAAAAAAAACAAAGGATATATTTGCTTGCAACAAAACAACAACATCAACAAAGACGCAACATTACAGAAAAAACCAACGACCACAACAAAGTTGATAAAAGTGAACGACCCAAAAAATGGAAAACTCAGTATAGTAAAGCAACTGCATCATTTTGAAACACAACCACAATCTTCTAAGCTCACAACATCCCAACATACAATACAGCCACAACACTACATTATACCACCACCTCAACATAATATACCATCACCTCAACACATCACCACCCACCCACTAACCCTCCACCATCTTGCTCCACCATCAACAACTCCTACTGCAACCTCCATCACCAACAAAACATCAACACCAAACGATAATGACGTCAACAAATTCTCCTTTGACGATGACGATGATGATGTTGATAATAAAAATAATAACAATAATATCAATAATACAAATAATAACTTTGTTTCCGACTTGGAGTCGATGGTGGTTCATGATAATGATAGTGAGAGGTATGGTGATGATGATGATCCTGATAATAATAACAATAATAATAATAATCATAAAAATAATAATATTTCAAGCAGTAACAACAATAGTAGTGAAAATTTTCTCAGAAATGTAAATATAAATAATTCTGATCATAATCATATTTATTTTGGAAATTATGACTCCACGAACACCCTGCATTTCAATAATAATCTCACTCAACGAAATTATAATGAGAATAATAACAAAAAAAAAAAAAATAATAATAACAATAATAAAATTAATAATAAGAATAATAATGACGAATCTATTTATAATATTACGAAACTCAGTGGTCATGTTGATTTTTGTTGAATAATAATAACAACAATAATTATAATAATAACAACAATAATTATAATAATAACAACAATAATTATATTAATAACAACAATAATTATAAAGATTAAAATAATAATTATAATGATAATATTATTTTAAGTAAAAATAATATTAATATCAATGGTTGTTTATTTTTTTTTCCGTTATAATCAAAGACTCAAGATGTATTTCGTTTGTTTGTTTACGTTATCATATCTATGTTTCCCCATAAACATCTAGTTTACAAATGTTTACACTTCTATCATTTCTATTTTCTTTCTTTCATCTCTTCGGTGAGTACAAAATAAAAATATTGATTTCATTTTAATCGCTAGAGGGCTTCGAAACGTTAGGATTTTAGTGGCATTATATAAAGCCTTTTGGTACGGATTTTACATGAGAAGTGATACGATGAAACAAAATGGAGGCGTTCGATACTTCATTTTATAACAGAGGTAGTCTTTGTAAAGCGTTTAAAAGTGAAGTCAAGGAGATTGCTTGTAGAGATGAAGAAGTTTTGTATCCATGCCAACAACGTAACCTAGAAACCATCATATCTCTCATCAAAGCCATTTGCACATCATTAATCCTCTACATGCCTCATCTATGTATCTGCAATGAACCACCCAGTCATCCATCCATCTACCCTTTACAACCACACCCTTCCCAACCATCCACACACCCATCACTACCACACCCTTTCCAACCATCCATCCACCCATTCATTTGCAACCACCCATCATTTTAGTCACCAAGTACGTTTTAGTAAAAGATAACGCCCCAGCAAGTCTTGAAGTTGTACCTGGGCAAAACCACACGTGGAAGTTTCAAGACCGCATCATCGACCATGAGTCAGATGGGTACACTCTAGTGTGTGAGGAGCTTGTGTGTGCCTTGAAGATCCGTAAGACGACGAAGGAAATGGTGGGCAGGTATGCTTATGAAGGCCTCACACACCACACACAGAAGTTTGTGCTTCTCCATTACAGTGAGTTGGTATGGAAATGGTTGGGAAAAAGGTGTATTTTAGGTGTAAATTGTGGAAAAAGAAAGCAAAAGATAAGGGAAATCGAGAATGTTGGTGCAAGTGCAACTATCAGTGTAACTGCATCTTTACACCCCATCTCTCTCACTCCCTATTTCTACACCCCATTTCTCTCATCCTTCATCTTTCCACTTCCACGCAGAGTTTGAGTGCCGCCTCTTCAGTCCCAAAAACTACATAATTCAGAACGATTGTGGAGGTTTGAGCAAGACTTTAGCCAGTTGTAAAGTGGTTTATACACCTGGATATGACTACAAACCACAACTCAAATGGTCCATTCTCTTTGGAAAAAGTGTGGTGGAAGAAGGTGCGTCCATCCGACCATACATTCATCCGTTCATCCACCCATACATCCATCCGTCCATCCACTCTTCCACCCTCCAGGGAAGTTCCCACCAGACCAAATGGAACACCTCTCTCATGAAACAGCAGTCGAGAACTTCTCTTTTCCCTCCATCAATGTATTGTCGATTAGCAGCTTCTATCAATCAATATTAATTGTAACAACAAGCACGTAATCATAAAATCAACAAATTACAATGACGTAATAGTAGCAGCAATGACGTCAGATACGTGGGGTGGGACTGAATTGCTTCGTTGATGAAGTGGATGACAGATGCTTCAGAAGGATGTTCGCCAGTGAATACCTGTGTTGGTTATGATGTCATTGTTGTTTTGTCGGTGATGACGTCATTGTTATGGTTACTATTGCTCTATTCAGCATGTTCATTTTTTGTCCACCAACCTTCTTGTTTATTTATTCCTTTCATTTCCTTTTCCTATCCTCCATCATTCCACCCCAATCTTCACTTCTACCCCATCTTATTCTCCAGACCTCAAGAACAAATCAGAGGCAAGCATGGCTCTGCAACGATACAACCAGCGCAAACCGATGCTGAAGGAACAACGTATCGAGATGAAATGCCAAGCCAATGTCAGTCCCAACATCAGCTGCTTCTACGAGTGGGTGTCTCCCCTCAACATAATGCTGTCTAGAACCCAGGTGCTACAGGCACATCACATCAATGATAAAGGGTATTATGAGTGTTACGCTATATGTCGCACAGATACTGAAAGGACCTGTAAGCTCATTTCTGATCGATTCTATTACGATCCTGAGTTATGTTGGTGGGAGTGATGGATGGATGGTTATGTGAGAGTGAGGTGGGGTAGAAGTGGGTATGAGGGAAGGGATATAGGGTAAAATTATTGTGAGGGTGGGGTTGGTGGGAGTGTGGGTAGAGGTTTGGAGCAATGGTATTTTAATTATTTGCATGGAACTATGTTAACATCATCGCACATAATTAAGCTTTTTTTCATGTCTAAAGTCACATTTCATCCCTCATCACCATACCACAAAACCCACCCACCCACATCCACTCAACCAGCCAGCCATCACAACACTTACCCACCCAACCAGCCATCACCACACCCACCCAACCAACTAGCCATTACCACACCCCTACAGCTCATAAGTTGTTAATGTACAAGACTCACGAAACAGCCTTCATTTCCATCCTCCTCGTCATTTTTGCTGTCTACTGTGTGCTCTTCATCTGTAGTCAAGGACGTCTGCATGGATGGGTCTCTGGTGGTCGACCATTAATGTTGGATAGTGTGAAGGTGGAGAAGGTGGGGGATGTGAGTGGGTCAAAAAAAGTGGGTGGTGCAAGTGGGGGGAAGAGAGTGGGTGGTCTTAGTGGAGGAAAAGCAGATGAAGCAAAAGTGGGAAAGAAAATGGAAGAGGGAAATTTTAGTGGAGAGACTGGAGGTAAAGCTGAAGCTGAGAGTGCTGAAGTTGAAAAGGTGGTGGATGGTTGGAACAAAGAAAATGATGGGAAAAACAAATGGAAATTTTTTAAAAACAGAAAAAAACATGGTGAAATAAAAAAGGAAGATGGTGGAAATGACAAGAAAGAGATGGTAACTATGGAGAAAGATGATGGAATTAAAAGAAAAGATGGCGGAAATGATGTGAAAGATGGCGGAAATAGGGAAAAAGTTGCTCAACACAAAAAAAAAACAGGTGGAAATGAAAAAAAAGATGGCGGAATTGAAAAAAAAGATGGCGGAAATAAAGTGAAAGAAGTTGAAAGTAAGAGTAGAGATGCTGGAAATAAGGGAAAAGAAGGTGGAGTAAAGGAAAAAGAAGGTGGAGTTAAGGTGAAAAAGAGTGCAGGTAGAGGGGAAAGAGATTAGTGGTTAAAAAAGTGAAAAAAAGATTGATATCAAAAAAAAGTGAAAGGAGAAGTGGTTGGACAAAGTGGGCGATATTTGAAAAAAAATGCAAGCACAAAATAATTACAAAATATGATGCTTTATGACATTTGTGCTCTTGTGCTTGTTTTTTTTATTATTATTTTTATTATAATTATTATACGTTGATATAACAGTTAATTTCTTGCTTGATTTGTTTTTCAAATATTATTATTCTTCTTTCGTCATCCTCTCAATCAACCAGTTATACAAATACCGCTCCACCGATATTATGCCAGAACAAACATCCTAAAACAATCGTAATAACAATAAAAGAAATAATAACAATAAGAAAAAATAGTAACAACAATAAAGCATAACAATAACATAATAACAATAAAAAAATAGAATTACATCCCCACGCTTATTATTGTTATTATTGATTGATTTTTTTTATCAGTTATTATCATTTTATGATTATTATTTTTTACTGTCACTATTTTTATTGTTTTATTATCTTATTTTTTTCTCACATTAATATTATGATTATTATTATTCTCATTCTCATTATTGTTGTGATTGATGGTGATTGTTCTGATCGATCGATGGACAGATCTGATAAACTGGCATGGATGAATCCGCCATCTTTATAAATTTCCAACAGTTTTTATTATTATATTTTTTTTTAAACTCCGCTTTGTTTTATTCATGTCATTCTTCGGTTGATTCTTTTTTTCTTATTATGCTTAATTAGATTTATTTTTAGATTCAACAATAAAAAACCTGGCTTTTATTCAATAAAAAATTCAAAAAACAAACATGGAATGTTGAAAACTGTTACAACAAGAATTTCATTCATCTGTCTTTCACCACACCACATCACCACATCCCATCCCACCTCAGTCCTACCACATCACATCACCACACCCTACCTCACTCATACCACACCAAACCACATCACATCACACCACGCCACATCACATCACACCACATCACATCACATCACACCACACCCCACCACATCAGACCACACCAGACCACATCACCCCTCCAAGAACTGCCCTTCATCCTCCAATCCAGGCCTCAGTCCACTAGCAGCTGGATCAAAGTCACAGTAAATATATTGAATGGAATTTTGGAAGACTCTGAACATTATCACCATCATCATCATTGTCATCAAGGTATTTAGCGTCATCATCACCATCATCGCCAGATGCAGGTACTCTTCAGGTTTGTACGTCATTTTGTTTTTTCGAGAAAGAGGAAAGGCTGTTGGCGGAATGGGAGATTTATCTAGGAAATGGGGAGGTTGTCGAATATTATTTGCTCACAAGTTTTTTGATCTTGTATCTTTTTTGAGTTATTTTCAATATTTTTTAATTTTCAAATAATTATATTTTAATATTCATAAATTTAATTAGCTTATAAGTTCTTATTCATCATCATCCTCATGGCTTTCTTCTTCATCATCCTTTTCTTCCTCATCACCATCACCATAGCAACTAACAGAATTGTCGTTATCACCATGGTCTGTTCATTGTCTCATTATCACCTCTGTCTTTTTGCCTCTTTTTCTCTGCTTTTCTCTTTCTCTTCTTTTCTTTCTACTTGATCATATTTATATCTCTTATTGTTTTTATATCTTTTGTTGTTTTTCCTTTTCTAGCTACGCCTCTATCTTTTTCTTTTTTTTTTTGTTTTTTTCTTTTTTTGACTGTCTGCCAATCTTTCTAGATACTTCTCGTTATTTATAACTCCTATAAAAAAATTTAATTATAAGCCCAAGTGTAGTTAATGCTAACCAACTAATTACATATGCATACAAACGTACATGTATATTAATACAAACAGATACCATACAGACATAATCACATGCATATTTACAGGCATCTAATTGGCCAATTATCTCATGAATATTCATGAGGTTATTAACGCATATAAAGTAATGCTTGTGAGGTTATGTAGGTTTGAGAAGTTTGGTCATGTGAGGAGATAGAAATTATGAATAGTTATTTTAATTTAATTATTTGTTTCAAATAATTAGTTTATAATTATTTATTATTAAAAATATTTTTATGTTGTGATGTTGCAAGTTGGAGTTGAAAAAAACGATATTAAATATTATGGTACATAATATAGCGATAACTTTAAAATTATAACTAAGAAATATTAGGAAAAGTTGTGACTTGTTGTTGAAGAGGCTGGCAAGGAATAAGAACAATAAAAAGCACAAATAACATTAATAATAAAAAACAATAATAATAATAAACAAAATTAAATAATAAACAAGAATAATACAAACAACAACAAGCACACATAAAGACACAGAGGTTCGGAAAGACACAGAAGTTTCTAGAAACATCTGTGGCTTCAAAAAATATCTACCCCTGCTTGTGAGTGTGACCAACACTTTTTTTATCTATTTGTTCACTTTTAAACTCATTTGAATCATTATCATAGATAATTATTTGTTCATTTTTATATTGGGCTTGTTATAATACTTATTCCTTGTTTCCAATTTAAAAAAATTCTTAATTTAAACAATATAAAATATAAATTCTTAATTTAAACAATATAATTCATAATTTATTCTATCTAAATGCTTCTCTAATCAACCTAAAAACCAATCCAACTTCACACATACACCATCATCATCTTCTTCATCATCATCCTCAGCATCATCCTCATCATCATCATTCTTATTATCATTATTTTTATTGTTCTTATTATTATTATGATTAATTTTCCATCAAAAAGTAAATACTATTATATTTAACCACATCTTTAATATTTATATCATTAATATTATTATTATTACTATTCTTATTGTTTTATTATTATCCATATTTTTTTTTTTCATTGTTTTTAAATTCTTGATATACTCTTGCAGTCTTAAATTCAGACGATATTTTGCTCAGGTTGAAAATTCAATAAACAACAAAAACAAACATAATAATAATAATCATAATGATTAGCATTTTTGTTTTGTTGTTTATCTTACTTTTATTATTGGGTTATCTTTGTTTATAAAGTATTTTTCCAACATATATTAAATGAAATATCAATAAGAAATATTTGGAAACCATGGAAACAAAAGAGAGGGAAAAAGACTTGGTATGAAGAACGAATTTCAAAAAAATAATGAAAGTTTGATTAAGACATAATAAAACTATAATTAATAATAATTTAGCACAATATCAATCGAAAAATAAATATTATGATAAAATTATTCCAAAAATATAGTTAACCTCACAGTGTGGCTCTGCAATGTTTGATTTTCCAATTCTTTTATTATTTTTATTATTCTTTGTGAACTTTTTTTTTTTTATTTATATTTTTGATTTATTTATTATATTTTGTTCTTTTTTTTCATTTTTTCTTTGCAGCGAATCTTGTTTGTTTACACTTCAAGCACACGTAAGGCAAAGATAAAATACATTGTTTCAACTTTTTAAAAAATTTTTATTTGAAACCCAATGGAAATGTTTCAAATAGTTGTATAAAAACACTTCAAAACCTAAGGAATAGACCAGAACCCAACCTCTTTATCTTCCCCTCTCCAGGTCCAAAATGGCGACCATGAACTTTCCCATGGAGGTGGACAGCTTTTTATGGATCTACATCTCGCCATGGATTTTGATGCTTGGGCTGCTAGGCAACAGTTTGGTGGGAGCGGTGATGATTCGCAAAACAATGAGGTCCTCTAGCACTTGTGTCTACCTCTTAAGTCTGTCCCTCTTCGACACCCTAGCTCTGATATCTGGCATCGTGCCAGAATTCACCCAGGCCCTCCGCTTACCTCTTTTCAACACCATCTCATCAGCCACTTGTCGCTTCGAAAAATTTTTCTTCTACACCACTTCCGACACCGCCATCTGGCTCTTGGTCGCCTTCACACTCGACCGCTTCATCGCAGTGTGTTTTCCACTCCGTAAACGTTCATTTTGCGTGCCTAAGCGCTCCAAACTTATTTGTGCCACCATCCTCTTTCTTGCAATTATCAAGAATTTTCATGTCTTTTGGACCAGAAGTGTTAATCTAAAAATAGATTTTGACCTCTGGGACTACCTCCTTGAAAACCAATCAACCAACACCACCACCCTTCCTTCAAATACCTCTTCACCCACCACTGACACACTTTTTACCAACAACACCACTTTTGCTTTCTCTCCCCCACCCACTAACACTCTCTTCTCCATCCCTATGAGACCCAAATGTGACAGAGTAAATGACTATATGTACTTCGAGAGACGTGTTCGACCCTGGTTGGTGTTTGTGATCATCTCACTCCTCCCCTTCCTTCTCCTCCTTCTTTTCAACACCTCCATCATCATCACTCTGCATCGCCGGAGAAGGCAAAATATCCTTAACTATAAACGCACCCTCAGAGAAGTGAATAATAATAATAATAACAATAATAATAATAACAATAATAATGGTAACAATAAAAATAGCAATGATAATGATAATGTAAATAACAATAATAAAAACACTTCGAACGTCGCTTTTAAAGAAAGAATTGATTGTTTCTTGAGTATTTTTACGAAAAATAACAATAACAATAATAATAGCAACAATAATAACAGCAACAATAATAACAGCAACAATAATAACAGCAACAATAATAATAGCAACAATAATAATAGCAACAATAATAATAAAAAGAATAATACTAATGATAATAATGGCGATAATAGTATTAATAAAAATAAAAATAATGAAACCAGCAATGACTCAGACATACCACTAAGTGCTGGAATTTTCGAAAATGAAAAAGTTACTTCATGCATTGCTGATAATGATCTTCAAAAAAGCAAAACTAACAACAAAAACAATAACAATAATAATTTAACTACGGATGATGGCGGTGCAGAAGAAATAAAAAAGTGTAGAGCTAAGACACTTAATATTTATAATAATAATAATAATAATAATCAAAATAAAAATAATAATAACAATCAAAATAATAATATAAATCAAAATAACAACATTACTAATGTAAGCAAAATGAAGTTATCTCGATTCCACTCGACACCAGTCACAGACCCCAAAGCTTCTTCCATCCCCAAAGTACTCCCACCCAGACCTCAGACCACTTACAAGCAGACCACGATGATGTGCTTGGCTGTCTCTATTGCTTTTCTCATTTTCGTCACGCCATCTATCGTTATGCTTATAGGCAAGCCACATTGGTCGACTGAAGCTGATGGGACCCAAAATGATGTCTATGAAGTTTTCAAAGCTATTAACAATCAATTGGCGTACCTTAACCACTCCATCAATTTCTATATGTATTGCTTGACTGGGGGCAAGTTCAGGTCGGAACTTGTGGGCTTGATTAAGATTTGGTTGGGGTGTTGTAGAAAAAAGTGATGTGTTGAGAAGTGATGAAGTGGTGTGGGGGTGTGTGGTGATGTGGTGTGATGAAGTAGTGTGGGGGTGTGTGGTGATGTGGTGGGATGAAGTAGTGTGGGGGTGTGTGGTGATGTGGTGTGATGAAGTAGTGTGGTGAAGTGAATGCAACAAAATTGAATGAAATGCTGGTAGAGAGAAAAGTGGTTACAACTGCAGGTGATGGCGAGGTGGAAGTTGAATGGTGATGGAAGAAAAAGATGGTGTAATAAAATCTTCAAAAGGACAACATGTGAATTGCTATAGATCTCAAAAATTCGCTAATATGCATACATTCGCTAGGTGACGCTGCTGTGCTTTGCTTTTCAACGGTGCTCCATGCGTTTAAAGTTTACAGTATATTGTTTTTAATTATAATAAAACACTTGTTTTTAATTAAATTTCAAATAAGAATCGAATAATATTTTTTATTTTAAAATAATATTTTCAACTTTTATTTAAACAGAATAATTATCATATTATGACATAAGTAAGTCAACAATATTGTTATGTGATGAAATACTACATATATACAACGTAATAACCTAAGTATGAGATTATCAAAATTACTAACACCATAATTTAGTATTTATTTTAATATAATAAATTCCACTTAATTAACTATTTATAATATGATAAATATTATATAATTTAATTTTAATTACAAGTCAGCACAATGTAAAATGGCCCTGTTCCATTACTCGTGTTACAAATGACAGAATATATTAAATGCGTCAAAATTTCCCTAATATTAATAATATAATATTATTACAAACTATAATATTCTAAAAACACTAAATAAGCACAACTAGAGGCGATGACGTCATTGTGGCCATTTTGTTTGGTCTGTTTTGATGGTTCGAATGGAATTGTGTAGGATTGACTAAATAGCACATAAACAACATCGAAGATGGTCCTGATAATGATTCTGTTGTGGTCCTCAAATTTCAATAAGCATTAATGTTGACTTATGGCATAATTATTCGAACATAATAAACTACGAGGATTTAACATGGGGAATATTATTTGATAATAATTTTATATTCGAATTGAGTGATAGATATGGAAAAAGATAAATTTTTGACTTCGAAGGAAACAGAATATTTTGCAAAAAATCATTTCTTTTTTCAAGTCTTTCATTTGTTAGTCGCCATCTTTCTTCATCAGTCTGAAAAGACTTTCTAAGCAAAGTCTATTTTTAGCACAACAATCTCCACCCATTCTTCCGAAAGCTCCACCCACATATCTAAACACTCTACCCACTTTTCTGAAAGCCACACCCACACCGGCCACAAAGTTCAACTTCAAGTCCTTAAACAAGCACTTCAACTCTTGCCTGAACTTGCGACCTGTGAAACAGTACAGGAAAAAGTTGATTGAGTGATTTAAATATGCAAACTGGTTATTTATAGCCTTGAAAATGTTGTAAAGTTGATTGGGTGAGCCGTTGCTATTTTTAGACCAGTAGGGTTTACCAATCAGCATGACGATAGAGGGGAATATGCAAATGAGGAAGGCTATAGAGGCGCTGACGCACATGAGGGCTGTTTGCACGTATTTTGGGGTTTGTGGGGGCTTGTTGGGGTTTTTGGGGGGCTTGGAGGGTGAAGAGGATAAGGGTGATGATGATGATGATAGGAGTGATGGTGAAGATGGTTGGAGGGATGAAGTTGGGGAGAGTTTGTTTTGATTTTTGTTATTATTATTATTGTTGTTGGTTTTGTTACTAGTGTGATTATTTTTATTACTATTTTTTTGGCCCACTTCCTCTTCCGGCCTAATTTTTTCAAACATCACTTTTTTTTTGTGGATGATTTCATTCTTATCATTTATATGATTATTATTATTTTTATGATTATTATTATTTTTATGATTATTATTATTTTTATGATTATTATTATTTTTATGATTATTATTATTTTTATGATTATTATTATTTTTATGATTATTATTGTTTTTATGATTATTATTATTGTTTTGCTCATTGTTATTGATAGTTTTCGAGACAGAGTAGCCGTCATTTTTGCTGACATCATTGGATGTTTTGTTGGAGAAGAAATCTGTTGTGACGTATTATTATTGTGATTTTCTAAAAGTGAACTTGAGACTAAAAATATCAGAGATATTTATAGAAATGAAGAATAGGGCAAGCACTAACCATAGCGGATGTGTTGGACGATAATAAGCAATTGAAAGTGACATCATTGAAAAAATAAAATACAAAACAAAAAAATGATATGACGGGAAAAAAAACTCACCTTGGATGTGAGTGGCCACAGTTGAAGTAGTTGGTGTAGCGCTCAACATTTTGTTTTTTCTGGCCACCTTCACTAATGTAAGAATGATCATGACGTTGCAGACAGTGAGGATGGTGAAGGGGAGGAGAGAGATGGTGGTGAAGGCGATCCATGGTCTGACTAATTTTTCAAAGTACTGGTACCTTGTGTGTCGATTGCAAGAGGAAGTTGTGTGGATCAGGGTGGTAGAAATGGGGGTAGTGGAAGTGGGGATGGTGGAAGTGGGGGTGGTGGAAGTGGAGGTGGTGGAGGTGGTGGGGGTGGTGGAAGTGGGGGTGATGGTGGGGGTGGTGGAGGTGGGGGTGATGGTAGAATTGAGAGTGGGAACAGAAAGATTACTAGAAAGAAAAGAATAAAAAGGGAACTCAACGTTTTGGGTGACTTCATTAACATCAATATTATTATTATTCGAATTATTATTATTACTATCATTATTATTCGAAATATTATTGTTATTATTATTATTTAAATTGTTATTAATGTTATTATTGGAATCATCGAAATATTTAAGAGGGTAAACATTGGAACCATTATGAGTGGTAAGTAAACTTGAAGTGTTTTGCAGTGGGTGAAGTTGGAGGGAGGAGGATGAAGAAGATGATGATGATGGCGGGAAAAATGATGTGATATAGAAAATGTGGTCTGACTGGCTACCAGATAGGTGAGTCGTGGTGTTTGTGCTGAGGGAGTGTGGCAGAATGGGGGTGTCAGAGATCAGGGGGATGGGCTGGTTGACGAGGATTCTGGTCCAAAAGACATGAAGATTCTTGATAATGGCAAGAAGGAGGATGGGGGCACAAATAAGTTTGGAGCGCTTAGGCACGCAAAATGAACGTTTACGAAGTGGAAAACACACAGCAATGAAGCGGTCGAGTGTGAAGGCGACCAAGAGCCAAATGGCGGTGTCGGAAGTGGTGTAGAAGAGAAATTTCTCGAAGCGACAAGTGGCTGATGAGATGGTGTTGAAGAGGGGTAGGCGGAGGGCTTGGGTGAGTTCTGGCACGATGCCAGATATCAGGGCTAAAGTGTCGAAGAGGGACAGACTCAAGAGGTAGACACAAGTGCTAGAGGACCTCATTGTTTTGCGGGTCATCACCGCTCCCACCAAACTGTTGCCTAGCAGCCCAAGCAGCAAAATCCATGGTGAGATGTAGATCCATAAAAAGTCGTTCACGTGCCTCTCATCCTCCTCGTTCCAATCATCCCTCAATGCCATCTGGATGGTGGGGGTGGTGAGAAGAATAATAATATTTATAACAAAATAAATTTTAATAATTATAGTAATAATATAAATAAAAATGTGGGAAATAATAATATAAATGTTATTGATAATAATAATATAAATAAAAATTTAAATAATAATAATAACAACAAAAGATTAAAAGTGTAAGAATGATAGGTTATTGTGTGGGAAATTATTTTAGGCATAATAATAATAATAATAATAATAATAATAATAATAATAATAATAATAATAATAATAATAATAATAATAATAATAATAATAATAATAATAATAATAATAATAATAACAATAACAAGAATAGTAATAACAATAACAATAATAGTAATAACAATAATAACAATAATAATAATAATAACAATAATAATAATAATAACAATAACAATAATAATAATAACAATAATAATAACAATAATAATAATAATAATAAAAATAATAATAATAATAATAATAATAATAATAATAATAATAATAATAATAATAACATTAATAACATTAATAATAACAATAACAATAATAGTAATAACAATAATAACAATAATAATAATAATAATAATAATAATAAAAATAATAATAATAATAACAATAATAACAATAATAATAATAAAAAATAATAATAATAATAATGAAAAAAAACAATTAAAATGACAACAATTGAGAAAAAAACAATAAAAATATCTCTAATAATGAAAATAGCAAAAAAATAGTGAAAAAATGATCAGAAATATCAATAATAATAACCAAGGCAGCACTAACAACAACAATAATAACAACCAAGGCAGCACTAACAACAACAATAATAATAACCAAGGCAGCACTAACAACAACAATAATAATAACCAAGGCAGCACTAACAACAACAATAATAATAACCAAGGCAGCACTAACAACAACAATAATAATAACCAAGGCAGCACTAACAACAACAATAATAATAACCAAGGCAGCACTAACAACAACAATAATAATAACCAAGGCAGCACTAACAACAACAATAATAATAACCAAGGCAGCACTAACAACAACAATAATAATAACCAAGGCAGCACTAACAACAACAATAATAATAACAACCAAGGCAGCACTAACAACAACAATAATAATAACAACCAAGGCAGCACTAACAACAACAATAATAATAACCAAGGCAGCACTAACAACAACAATAATAATAACCAAGGCAGCACTAACAACAACAATAATAATAACCAAGGCAGCACTAACAACAACAATAATAATAACCAAGGCAGCACTAACAACAACAATAATAATAACCAAGGCAGCACTAACAACAACAATAATAATAACCAAGGCAGCACTAACAACAACAATAATAATAACAACCAAGGCAGCACTAACAACAACAATAATAATAACCAAGGCAGCACTAACAACAACAATAATAATAACCAAGGCAGCACTAACAACAACAATAATAATAACCAAGGCAGCACTAACAACAACAATAATAATAACAACCAAGGCAGCACTAACAACAACAATAATAATAACCAAGGCAGCACTAACAACAACAATAATAATAACCAAGGCAGCACTAACAACAACAATAATAATAACCAAGGCAGCACTAACAACAATAATAATAACAACCAAGGCAGCACTAACAACAACAATAATAATAACAACCAAGGCAGCACTAACAACAACAATAATAACAACCAAGGCAGCACTAACAACAACAATAATAATAACCAAGGCAGCACTAACAACAACAATAATAATAACCAAGGCAGCACTAACAACAACAATAATAATAACCAAGGCAGCACTAACAACAACAATAATAATAACCAAGGCAGCACTAACAACAACAATAATAATAACCAAGGCAGCACTAACAACAACAATAATAATAACAACCAAGGCAGCACTAACAACAACAATAATAATAACAACCAAGGCAGCACTAACAACAACAATAATAATAACAACCAAGGCAGCACTAACAACAACAATAATAATAACCAAGGCAGCACTAACAACAACAATAATAATAACCAAGGCAGCACTAACAACAACAATAATAATAACCAAGGCAGCACTAACAACAACAATAATAATAACCAAGGCAGCACTAACAACAACAATAATAATAACCAAGGCAGCACTAACAACAACAATAATAATAACCAAGGCAGCACTAACAACAACAATAATAACAACCAAGGCAGCACTAACAACAACAATAATAATAACCAAGGCAGCACTAACAACAACAATAATAACAACCAAGGCAGCACTAACAACAACAATAATAATAACCAAGGCAGCACTAACAACAACAATAATAATAACCAAGGCAGCACTAACAACAACAATAATAATAACCAAGGCAGCACTAACAACAACAATAATAATAACCAAGGCAGCACTAACAACAATAATAATAACAACCAAGGCAGCACTAACAACAACAATAATAATAACAACCAAGGCAGCACTAACAACAACAATAATAACAACCAAGGCAGCACTAACAACAACAATAATAATAACCAAGGCAGCACTAACAACAACAATAATAATAACCAAGGCAGCACTAACAACAACAATAATAATAACCAAGGCAGCACTAACAACAACAATAATAATAACAACCAAGGCAGCACTAACAACAACAATAATAATAACCAAGGCAGCACTAACAACAACAATAATAATAACCAAGGCAGCACTAACAACAACAATAATAATAACCAAGGCAGCACTAACAACAACAATAATAATAACCAAGGCAGCACTAACAACAACAATAATAATAACCAAGGCAGCACTAACAACAACAATAATAATAACCAAGGCATCACTAACAACAACAATAATAATAACCAAGGCAGCACTAACAACAACAATAATAATAACCAAGGCAGCACTAACAACAACAATAATAATAACCAAGGCAGCACTAACAACAACAATAATAACAACCAAGGCAGCACTAACAACAACAATAATAATAACCAAGGCAGCACTAACAACAACAATAATAATAACCAAGGCAGCACTAACAACAACAATAATAATAACCAAGGCAGCACTAACAACAACAATAATAATAACCAAGGCAGCACTAACAACAACAATAATAATAACCAAGGCAGCACTAACAACAATAATAATAACAACCAAGGCAGCACTAACAACAACAATAATAATAACAACCAAGGCAGCACTAACAACAACAATAATAATAACAACCAAGGCAGCACTAACAACAACAATAATAATAACCAAGGCAGCACTAACAACAACAATAATAATAACCAAGGCAGCACTAACAACAACAATAATAATAACCAAGGCAGCACTAACAACAACAATAATAATAACCAAGGCAGCACTAACAACAACAATAATAACAACCAAGGCAGCACTAACAACAACAATAATAATAACCAAGGCAGCACTAACAACAACAATAATAATAACCAAGGCAGCACTAACAACAACAATAATAATAACAACCAAGGCAGCACTAACAACAACAATAATAATAACCAAGGCAGCACTAACAACAACAATAATAATAACCAAGGCAGCACTAACAACAACAATAATAATAACCAAGGCAGCACTAACAACAATAATAATAACAACCAAGGCAGCACTAACAACAATAATAATAACAACCAAGGCAGCACTAACAACAACAATAATAATAACAACCAAGGCAGCACTAACAACAACAATAATAATAACCAAGGCAGCACTAACAACAACAATAATAATAACCAAGGCAGCACTAACAACAACAATAATAATAACCAAGGCAGCACTAACAACAATAATAATAACAACCAAGGCAGCACTAACAACAACAATAATAATAACAACCAAGGCAGCACTAACAACAACAATAATAATAACCAAGGCAGCACTAACAACAACAATAATAATAACCAAGGCAGCACTAACAACAACAATAATAATAACCAAGGCAGCACTAACAACAACAATAATAATAACCAAGGCAGCACTAACAACAACAATAATAATAACCAAGGCAGCACTAACAACAACAATAATAATAACAACCAAGGCAGCACTAACAACAACAATAATAATAACCAAGGCAGCACTAACAACAACAATAATAATAACCAAGGCAGCACTAACAACAACAATAATAATAACAACCAAGGCAGCACTAACAACAACAATAATAATAACCAAGGCAGCACTAACAACAACAATAATAATAACAACCAAGGCAGCACTAACAACAACAATAATAATAACCAAGGCAGCACTAACAACAACAATAATAATAACCAAGGCAGCACTAACAACAACAATAATAATAACCAAGGCAGCACTAACAACAACAATAATAATAACCAAGGCAGCACTAACAACAACAATAATAATAACCAAGGCAGCACTAACAACAACAATAATAATAACCAAGGCAGCACTAACAACAACAATAATAATAACCAAGGCAGCACTAACAACAACAATAATAATAACAACCAAGGCAGCACTAACAACAACAATAATAATAACCAAGGCAGCACTAACAACAACAATAATAATAACAACCAAGGCAGCACTAACAACAACAATAATAATAACCAAGGCAGCACTAACAACAACAATAATAATAACCAAGGCAGCACTAACAACAACAATAATAATAACCAAGGCAGCACTAACAACAACAATAATAATAACCAAGGCAGCACTAACAACAACAATAATAATAACCAAGGCAGCACTAACAACAACAATAATAATAACCAAGGCAGCACTAACAACAACAATAATAATAACCAAGGCAGCACTAACAACAACAATAATAATAACCAAGGCAGCACTAACAACAACAATAATAATAACCAAGGCAGCACTAACAACAACAATAATAATAACCAAGGCAGCACTAACAACAACAATAATAATAACCAAGGCAGCACTAACAACAACAATAATAATAACCAAGGCAGCACTAACAACAACAATAATAATAACCAAGGCAGCACTAACAACAACAATAATAATAACAACCAAGGCAGCACTAACAACAACAATAATAATAACAACCAAGGCAGCACTAACAACAACAATAATAATAACAACCAAGGCAGCACTAACAACAACAATAATAATAACAACCAAGGCAGCACTAACAACAACAATAATAATAACCAAGGCAGCACTAACAACAACAATAATAATAACCAAGGCAGCACTAACAACAACAATAATAATAACAACCAAGGCAGCACTAACAACAACAATAATAATAACAACCAAGGCAGCACTAACAACAACAATAATAATAACCAAGGCAGCACTAACAACAACAATAATAATAACCAAGGCAGCACTAACAACAACAATAATAATAACCAAGGCAGCACTAACAACAACAATAATAATAACCAAGGCAGCACTAACAACAACAATAATAATAACCAAGGCAGCACTAACAACAACAATAATAATAACAACCAAGGCAGCACTAACAACAACAATAATAATAACAACCAAGGCAGCACTAACAACAACAATAATAATAACAACCAAGGCAGCACTAACAACAACAATAATAATAACAACCAAGGCAGCACTAACAACAACAATAATAATAACAACCAAGGCAGCACTAACAACAACAATAATAATAACAACCAAGGCAGCACTAACAACAACAATAATAATAACCAAGGCAGCACTAACAACAACAATAATAATAACCAAGGCAGCACTAACAACAACAATAATAATAACCAAGGCAGCACTAACAACAACAATAATAATAACCAAGGCAGCACTAACAACAACAATAATAATAACCAAGGCAGCACTAACAACAACAATAATAATAACCAAGGCAGCACTAACAACAACAATAATAATAACCAAGGCAGCACTAACAACAACAATAATAATAACCAAGGCAGCACTAACAACAACAATAATAATAACAACCAAGGCAGCACTAACAACAACAATAATAATAACCAAGGCAGCACTAACAACAACAATAATAATAACCAAGGCAGCACTAACAACAACAATAATAATAACCAAGGCAGCACTAACAACAACAATAATAATAACCAAGGCAGCACTAACAACAACAATAATAATAACAACCAAGGCAGCACTAACAACAACAATAATAATAACAACCAAGGCAGCACTAACAACAACAATAATAATAACAACCAAGGCAGCACTAACAACAACAATAATAATAACAACCAAGGCAGCACTAACAACAACAATAATAATAACCAAGGCAGCACTAACAACAACAATAATAATAACCAAGGCAGCACTAACAACAACAATAATAATAACCAAGGCAGCACTAACAACAACAATAATAATAACCAAGGCAGCACTAACAACAACAATAATAATAACCAAGGCAGCACTAACAACAACAATAATAATAACCAAGGCAGCACTAACAACAACAATAATAATAACCAAGGCAGCACTAACAACAACAATAATAATAACCAAGGCAGCACTAACAACAACAATAATAATAACAACCAAGGCAGCACTAACAACAACAATAATAATAACAACCAAGGCAGCACTAACAACAACAATAATAATAACCAAGGCAGCACTAACAACAACAATAATAATAACCAAGGCAGCACTAACAACAACAATAATAATAACCAAGGCAGCACTAACAACAACAATAATAATAACCAAGGCAGCACTAACAACAACAATAATAATAACCAAGGCAGCACTAACAACAACAATAATAATAACCAAGGCAGCACTAACAACAACAATAATAATAACAACCAAGGCAGCACTAACAACAACAATAATAATAACAACCAAGGCAGCACTAACAACAACAATAATAATAACAACCAAGGCAGCACTAACAACAACAATAATAATAACAACCAAGGCAGCACTAACAACAACAATAATAATAACAACCAAGGCAGCACTAACAACAACAATAATAATAACAACCAAGGCAGCACTAACAACAACAATAATAATAACCAAGGCAGCACTAACAACAACAATAATAATAACCAAGGCAGCACTAACAACAACAATAATAATAACCAAGGCAGCACTAACAACAACAATAATAATAACCAAGGCAGCACTAACAACAACAATAATAATAACCAAGGCAGCACTAACAACAACAATAATAATAACCAAGGCAGCACTAACAACAACAATAATAATAACCAAGGCAGCACTAACAACAACAATAATAATAACCAAGGCAGCACTAACAACAACAATAATAATAACCAAGGCAGCACTAACAACAACAATAATAATAACCAAGGCAGCACTAACAACAACAATAATAATAACCAAGGCAGCACTAACAACAACAATAATAATAACCAAGGCAGCACTAACAACAACAATAATAATAACCAAGGCAGCACTAACAACAACAATAATAATAACAACCAAGGCAGCACTAACAACAACAATAATAATAACAACCAAGGCAGCACTAACAACAACAATAATAATAACAACCAAGGCAGCACTAACAACAACAATAATAATAACAACCAAGGCAGCACTAACAACAACAATAATAATAACCAAGGCAGCACTAACAACAACAATAATAATAACCAAGGCAGCACTAACAACAACAATAATAATAACCAAGGCAGCACTAACAACAACAATAATAATAACCAAGGCAGCACTAACAACAACAATAATAATAACCAAGGCAGCACTAACAACAACAATAATAATAACCAAGGCAGCACTAACAACAACAATAATAATAACCAAGGCAGCACTAACAACAACAATAATAATAACAACCAAGGCAGCACTAACAACAACAATAATAATAACAACCAAGGCAGCACTAACAACAACAATAATAATAACAACCAAGGCAGCACTAACAACAACAATAATAATAACAACCAAGGCAGCACTAACAACAACAATAATAATAACCAAGGCAGCACTAACAACAACAATAATAATAACCAAGGCAGCACTAACAACAACAATAATAATAACCAAGGCAGCACTAACAACAACAATAATAATAACAACCAAGGCAGCACTAACAACAACAATAATAATAACAACCAAGGCAGCACTAACAACAACAATAATAATAACAACCAAGGCAGCACTAACAACAACAATAATAATAACAACCAAGGCAGCACTAACAACAACAATAATAATAACAACCAAGGCAGCACTAACAACAACAATAATAATAACAACCAAGGCAGCACTAACAACAACAATAATAATAACCAAGGCAGCACTAACAACAACAATAATAATAACCAAGGCAGCACTAACAACAACAATAATAATAACCAAGGCAGCACTAACAACAACAATAATAATAACAACCAAGGCAGCACTAACAACAACAATAATAATAACAACCAAGGCAGCACTAACAACAACAATAATAATAACCAAGGCAGCACTAACAACAACAATAATAATAACCAAGGCAGCACTAACAACAACAATAATAATAACCAAGGCAGCACTAACAACAACAATAATAATAACCAAGGCAGCACTAACAACAACAATAATAATAACCAAGGCAGCACTAACAACAACAATAATAATAACCAAGGCAGCACTAACAACAACAATAATAATAACAACCAAGGCAGCACTAACAACAACAATAATAATAACAACCAAGGCAGCACTAACAACAACAATAATAATAACAACCAAGGCAGCACTAACAACAACAATAATAATAACAACCAAGGCAGCACTAACAACAACAATAATAATAACCAAGGCAGCACTAACAACAACAATAATAATAACCAAGGCAGCACTAACAACAACAATAATAATAACCAAGGCAGCACTAACAACAACAATAATAATAACAACCAAGGCAGCACTAACAACAACAATAATAATAACAACCAAGGCAGCACTAACAACAACAATAATAATAACAACCAAGGCAGCACTAACAACAACAATAATAATAACAACCAAGGCAGCACTAACAACAACAATAATAATAACAACCAAGGCAGCACTAACAACAACAATAATAATAACCAAGGCAGCACTAACAACAACAATAATAATAACCAAGGCAGCACTAACAACAACAATAATAATAACCAAGGCAGCACTAACAACAACAATAATAATAACCAAGGCAGCACTAACAACAACAATAATAATAACCAAGGCAGCACTAACAACAACAATAATAATAACCAAGGCAGCACTAACAACAACAATAATAATAACCAAGGCAGCACTAACAACAACAATAATAATAACCAAGGCAGCACTAACAACAACAATAATAATAACCAAGGCAGCACTAACAACAACAATAATAATAACCAAGGCAGCACTAACAACAACAATAATAATAACCAAGGCAGCACTAACAACAACAATAATAATAACCAAGGCAGCACTAACAACAACAATAATAATAACCAAGGCAGCACTAACAACAACAATAATAATAACCAAGGCAGCACTAACAACAACAATAATAATAACCAAGGCAGCACTAACAACAACAATAATAATAACCAAGGCAGCACTAACAACAACAATAATAATAACCAAGGCAGCACTAACAACAACAATAATAATAACAACCAAGGCAGCACTAACAACAACAATAATAATAACAACCAAGGCAGCACTAACAACAACAATAATAATAACAACCAAGGCAGCACTAACAACAACAATAATAATAACAACCAAGGCAGCACTAACAACAACAATAATAATAATAGAAACAATAAAGTTAGCGAATTGAAATGAATGACCTGAACAATAAAAAAACAAAGAACAGTAAAAAACAAATAATCATAACAAAAAGAAAAGCAAAAAAAATATTTTTTTTTAATTATTTTTTTTTTTATTATTTTTGTTGTTATTATTTTTGTTGTTATTATTTTTTTTGTTATTATTTTTGTTGTTATTATTTTTGTTTTTATTATTTTTTTGTTATTATTTTTGTTGTTATTATTAGTACTATAAAAGAAGAGTTACCCGTCTCTAATAGAATAACGTGTGCTGATTGGATACAAACTGCAAAATAACAATAATAATGATAATAAAAATATTAACAATAATAATAATATTTATTATTATTATTATTGTTATTCTTACTAATAGGAAGTAGTTCTATTATAAACTCGAACTGCATTGTTGTGAAGTTCGCTTGTTGTTGTCTCATTGGAGCTTTCAGCTTTTTTAACATTTCAATAATAATAAGAATAATAATTCTTTTGTTATTACTATTATTGTTATTATTATTATTATTATTGGCATTGTTTATTTTAAGAAGGTGGTGCTTAGCAGACCAAATGAATCCTCAAAACCACTAATTATGAGTCATTCTTCATGTTATGACTACAATTTGATATTAATTCTATGCTGAACCTTTTGTTTTTTTTTATAATTTCTAAAAATTCAATTAAAACACAATATGGTGGAAGCATTGAAAACTACGTCATCTTAATGAAAACTACGTCATCTTAATGAAAACTACGTCATCTTAATGAAAAATACGTCATCTTAATGAAAACTACGTCATCTTAATTATAACTACGTCATCTTACAGAGAAAAAGTTGTAAGAACCACCTACCTGTCTTTGGACTGAGAGCAAACAGGCACACTTGCGAACCACCATTGTTATTATTGTTTTTTATAATTCTTATTTTTTATTATGATTATTTTTATTGTTTTTTTTTCTTTTGCTTGTCATATATTGAAGTTGTAATAGGGCAGACCTTGATCAACTGTTGGAGTTCATAACTGACTCTAAAAGTTAGCCGGGAGGTTTAAAAAAGTGTTTGATCCAATTATGAATTAAATTATAAATATAATTCTATTAAATTATAAATTATTATAATCCGAAGTAATAATTCTAATTTGAAATTCTGACACACAATCCTATTCAGATTTATATCTCAGTGCTTTCCTGCTATTTGCATGTTCTTATAAGGCCTGTGTGTGTGTGTGTGTTTGTGTTTTTGTGTGTGTTTGTGTTTTTGTGTGTGTTTGTGTGTGTGTGTGAGTGTGTGTGTGTGAGTGTGTGTGTGTGAGTGTGTGTGTGTGTGTGTGTGTGTGTATGTGTGTTTGTGTGTGTGTGTGTGTGTGTGTGTGTGTGTGTGTGTGTGTGTGTGTGTGTGTGTGTGTGTGTGTGTGTGTGTGTGTGTGTGTGTGTGTGTGTGTGTGTGTGTGTGTGTGTGTGTGTGTGTGTGTGTGTGTGTGTGTGTGTGTGTGTGTGTGTGTTTTAATGCAAATCTTTACACGTGCTTTTTTAATTGCACGAAAACAATAAATCGAAAATTAGTTTAGCGCATGATAATTTAAAACATTAGCGCCCATCCCTGATTTAAAAGTGGAATCGACCTAAAGCAATCGATATGTTTATTGGTTACCAAGAAAAACACCAAAATTATTATTTTTTTTTATTTCTTTTTCATTATTTTTCTCTCCTATCTAATTATAGGCTTTGCATGTTGTGGATAATAATAACAATAAAAAAAATAACTATTAGATAGGTGAATAATAATAATTTTATAAAAGCACTGTTAAGATGGAATGGAAATAATAAAAAAACAAGAAAGAATAATAAAAAAAATAATAAAAGCAATAATAAAAAAAATAATAAAAGCAATAATAAAAAAAATAATAAAAGCAATAATAAAAAAAATAATAAAAGCAATAATAAAAAAAATAATAAAAGCAATAATAAAAAAAATAATAAAAGCAATAATAAAAAAAATAATAAAAGCAATAATGAAAACAAAAGCCACCCGGTAGTGAGAGGGATTGTGAGGCACGTGTGCAGAAGTTCAATCCTCATTACTAGTCCTTCATTATCATTTTTATTATGAACTCATTATTTCTATTTTTTTTTTATTGATTATTATTATTGTTTTTATTGTTCTTATTATGCCGCATATATATACCCCGTGAAAAAAATTCTCTTTTGTGTGCGTTTGAGTTTGGAAATAAAATATCATTATCGTTTTGAAAATAATTTTTATAAATTATATCCATAATAAAATTTTGAACATTTCATAATAGAATTTTGAAAATTGTTGAAGCCAATATAATTATGTCTGTAGCTTTATGAGAATAAAATCCTGAAGATGTAAATTATGATGTGATATCAAGAAATATAACCGGATGTTTCCGTTTAAGATAATTGAGAATATAAACAATAACGAAAAACCAAAAAATTTAAAACTGAAATAATAATAAAAACTAAAAAACATAAACAATAATAATAATAAATATCAATAATAATAACAACAAAACGACAAGATGGCTCCATCCAAACAGCCATCTTCTTCCTCAACAAATAGCTCCAAATCCTCCAAACCAAAAATGGGCAGACTTTTACGTGAGGAAGGGAAGGGGTTATCTGCTGGAAATGCCACATCATACCCCACCACACTCGACCACACCTCCCCTCTCATCTCACCACACCTATCACACCACATCACACCGCACCACACCAAACCTCCCCCCTCATCTCACCACAGAAAAGAAATCTTCGAACCTCCGAAAAAAAGACAAGAAAGGGAAGAATGATAGCGCTTTGTCTTCAGGAGTGATGGAGGAAACGGAAGAAGAGAGAAAGTTGAGAGAAGAGGAAGAAGAAAAAGAGAAAGAAAGAATTAGGCGAGTTATTTTTAAATTTTTATTCTTTTTATTCAACACTTTTTTAATCTTTATTTTCCTTCATCTTTTTCCTCTCCACCTCTCCCCCCCCCACACACATGTATAAAAAGCGTTTTTCTAAAACATAGGTGAAAGACCCACAGATCAGTTTTATGGGATCTCTCGCCACTAAAAATCAAATCAAAAACTCATGCTTCAAAAAAAATTTTTAACCTTACCTTAAGCTACAAAAAAAAACAAGATGGCGTAAATATGACGTCACTAAAAGCGCTGCATCAAATCTTAAATAGAATCAAATCAAAGTTAATGCAAAATTTTTTTTCTGGCTTTTTTTATTTTTATTGTTTTTATTTATTGTTTTTTTTTTTGATTATTATTTTTATTATTGTTATTGTAGGATCGAGTGGTTAAAGGCGCAGAAGGAAGAATACCCTGTGGCTCCAGACGGTTGAATAATACAATAAGAATAATATCATAACAAGAATAATATCATAACAAGAATAATATCATAACAAGAATAATATCATAACAAGAATAATATCATAACAAGAATAATATCATAACAAGAATAATATCATAACAAGAATAATATCATAACAAGAATAATATCATAAAACGAGGATAATATCATAATAACAACAATAATATCATAATAACGAGAATAATATCATAATAACGAGAATAATATCATAATAGCAAGAATAATATCATAATAAAAAGAAAAAATGATAATGAATAATTTATTGTTATCCTTATGATTACCAGGTGTGATTCCAAACTCGATCGTGAGGAAGAAGTTGAAGAAGAAAGAGGTGGCGGTCAGTAGTAGGTCTGTCCGCCAGTGTCTGTTTGTCTGTCTATTATTTTTTGCACCATCCATTCATCTTTTCGCCCATTTATCCAGCCATCTATCCACCCACCCATCCACTCATTTACCCACTCACTCACCCACCCATTCATCCATCCATCCACCCACCCATCCATCCATCCACCCACCCATCCATCCATCCATCAGAAAGGACGACAGCAACTTTGAAGATGGCAGTGGCACGTGGAGATTTGTGCATCAACAGGTGCAATAATAATAATAAAAATAATAATAATAGTAATAATTGTTATTATTATTATTTTTTTTTTTTTTTTTCTTTTCTCACCCTCATAACAATCATAAGCTGTAAGCAGTCCATTATGAACGGCGCACGACCCATGACACCCACAAATAAAACATAAACAACAATGACCTTGACCTTTGATCATCTCAGATCTTGGATGAAGGTCAGAAGGAAGAGGCAGGATCACCAGGGAGGAGTGCTAGAAGGAGGTCAAAGGTTAATAAGGTAAATTTTATTATGTTTGTTGTTTTTGATATTCACATTTTTGAGCTTATTATTATTAAAATTATTATTTTAATATTTTTTCAAATTGATATATTATTCAAATTTTTGTGATTTCTTTGAATATTTATTCTTATTTTTGTTACCATCCTTAGGAGGATATAGAGACGCAGATAAGGAAACAGAGCCCTCCAAAACGGAAGTACAAGATGTCAGGAGATGATGATGATGATGATGATGATGATGATGATGTCTTCAACTATAGAGCGCCTAGTTATGGTGATGATGATGCTGATGGTTAATAATAACAATAATAACAACAATATTAACAACAAGGTTAACATCAATAATAATATCAAAAATAAAAACAATATAATAATCAAAAAGATGATTATTATTATTATTGTTTAAAGATGGCGTGTTGTCAGATGATGGCATGATGGAAGGAGATGGAGGGTTTGATAAGAGGAGGATGAGGGGTTGGTGGGTGGATGGATGGCTGGATGGGTGGATGGATGGATGGGTGGATGGATGGATGGGTGGATGGATGGATGGGTGGATGGGTGGATGGATGGGTGGATGGATGGGTGGATGGATGGGTGGATGAATGAGTGGATGGATGGATGGATGAATGAGTGGATAGGTGGATGGATGGGTGGATGGATGGATGGATGGGTGGATGAATGAGTGGATGGATGGATGGATGAATGAGTGGATAAGTGGATGGATCAACCCTTTTCAGGCACACATTTGAACACAATCCTCGAAACGAAGGGAAAAAACGAAGACGACGAAGATGTAGATGGTGTTGATGATGATGATGATGTCGGTGATGACGTAAGGACCTACGTCAAAGCTATAATCAGCAAGAGCGTGATGTCACACGTGGAGGAGGAAGGAGTGGGAGAGGTTGTGGATATCAAGTTCAACCACGTCAGATATGACGTAAACAATAATAAAAACATTGATAATCATAACAAAAAAAGTGTGCTTCATATAATTGGCTTGGATGATAACTTGTGGTATGAAAGTTATAGAGATACGTCTACTTATGATAACAATAATAATAACAAAAACAATAATAATAACAATAATAATAATAATAATAATAACAATAATTATAATATCAGTAATTATAATAACAGTAGTACTAATGATATTATGAATGCTGGTACTAATGAGGATAATAACAATGTTGAAAAGAATAATAATAATAATAATATAAATGATGATGATGACGATATTAAAGATGATGGTGACGAGTTAAATGGTGCAGGTGATAATAATGGAAAATACAGTTATTCTAACAATAAAAATGATAATAAATACAATAACAATAAAAATGATAATAAATACAATAACAATAACAGTAATAACAAAAATAAGTGCGATAACTCCAATGATGGAGAGGATAGGGATGTCGGCCATAGAAAAGGCTCTATGATGTCATGGCACAACTCCGATATGAAGGTTGACATAAATTATGGGTGTGAGGATGATGATGATGAGAATAACAATAATAATAATAATAATAATAATAATAATAATAATAATAATAATAATAATAATAATAATAATAATAATAATAATAATAATAATAATAATAATAATAATAATAATAATAATAATAATAATAATAATAATAATAATAATAATAATAATAATAATAATAATAGGAATGGTTATATTGATAATAATAGAAACAATAGTAATAATAACAAGAATAAAAGAAAGAATATTAAAGGCGATGATGGAAGCAATGTTGAGGGGTCTTTTAGGGAAAATAACAACAATGATAATGACTATTGTGACTTGAGCAACACAAACGATAACAATAGTAACAATAACATCAATAATAACAAAAAAAAAAACAAAGGTTATGATAATAGTATCAAAGCCAAAGAACTGGCTGAATATAACAGGCTGATAAGTGAGATGAACTATTTCAATAACAAGGACATCTTTATCGTCACTTCCGTTGGCAAGGGTAGGTGGAGAGTGTGTGGTGGAGAAAGTGGGATGGAGAGGGTGTGATGAGGTGGTGTAGCGGGATGGAGAGGGTTTTGATGGTGTTTGGGGGTTTATAGGGTGTAGTTGTGGGTGGGTGGGTGGGGCTGGATGTGATTTGTCATTGTGTTTGTTATATATATATATATATATATATATATATATTATTGTTGCTATTATTATTATTTTTATTATTTTTTTTTTGTTATTATTCTTAAAACTTCACTTCTAATTATTTCAATCAAATATTAAACAACAACAACAGCAGGCCTAAAAAACATTCAACCACTCGCCAAAGGAAAGCCCTTCTTGTACACAACAGCACACGGGCACAACTATACAGATGAAAATTACGTCATCATTAATAACAATATGAGGAAGCGTGACTATGGTGTGGGAGGCGGAGTTAGAGAAGACGATGATGCTGATAATGGAAGGAGTCTTGATAATGATTATAGAAATGATATTAGAAACAATAATAAAAATAATAAAAAAAACAATAAAAACAATAATAAAAATAATAAAAACAATAATAGAAATAATAATACCTACATTGATAGCTCTACTAACACTGCTAACCTCACCAAGGTTTTCACTCCAACCATTATCATTTTTTCCTTTGTGTTTCGATCTTCCTTAATTTATAATTATTTTCATTATTATTATTATTATCATTATTATTATTATTATTATTATTATTATTATTATTATTATTATTATTATTATTATTATTTTATCATCCTTATTCACAGACATCTGAAGGTTGGATCTATGGAGACGGGGAGTACGATGATGATGCGTGTAATACAATCAGCAATAATAAAAAAAACCTTATTAACAAAAATTTGAAATATAAAAATAATAGCAATAATAATAATTATTATTTTTATTATTATTATAATAACAAAAATAATAGCGACAGAAGCGCCTCAGCTGACCACATCAAACTCAAAAAACAACTCAGACTGCCCAGTCTGCCTGTCGAAGTAACAGAATAATAACAACAATAATCAAAATAATAAAAATAATAATCAAAATAATAAAAATAATAATAATCACAATAATAAAAATAATAATAATCACAATAATAACAATAATAATACCAATAATCGCAATAATAGCAATAATAATAATAATAATATTTTACGCTTCATCATTGCATTTGTAATATTATTGTTGTTATAATTATGTTTTCTATATTTAAATTTGTGACCAATCACAGAGATGCAAATATTATATCGAATTATTTTTATTTGCAGCTGGATAGGGTGCAAACTGCTTGGAACGAAAGGTAGCAACAAAAAGATTCTAAGACATTATCAATAATATTATTTTTATAAAATATTTATTTCTATAATTATTCATATTATCTCAACAATTATTAATTACAATTCACAGAACTTTCGACCAATCACGACCAGCCTCTGGCTCTTCTTTTTACACGTCATCAATCTTGGGCCAACCACAGTTGGACATATCTAAAAATAGCTCTACTGTTGAATCTCTGAGAGATATATACGAGAACAGTAAGATTCTGAGGTAGCAATGAAGTTATTATTCTTATTATGATGTTTTTATTATTTTTATTATGACATTTTTATCAATTTTTTCTAGAAACTTCCAAAGCTTGGATCTTTTGCCTCAATTAGTGAATAACAACAACAATAATAATAATAATAATAATAATAATAATAAACAAAATACAAAAAATAAAAACAAGAATAACAATAAAAGTATCATTAAAAACAACAATAATAATAATAATAATAATAAGTCGAGAAAGTTCCACTGCTTGTACTCAAGGGCTCTGCATTCTGGCATGCACCAGTACATATCGGTAGCTTTGTTATTATTATTATTGTTATTATTATTGTTATTATTATTGTTATTATTATTATTATTTTTATTATTATTATTTTCATTATTTTTTTTTACTGATATTTTATTATTGTTATTTTTGTTTTTATTTTTCAAAAGGGATTCTTAAAATCACCTTATACAAACAGTAGCATCATCAAAACAATAATTCCATGGAGTGCAAATAATTTGAAGAGCAATTCATAATTTATCACCAGCTTCATAAGTCACCACCAAATCCTTCCACTTTTAAACATCTCACTTTATCTACTCTTATTTGACATTAAATTATTTTTTATTATAGAATTCTGTAATTTGAAAGCCAATTTAACCACTTTCCTCATTGATGTCATCCCTACCCCCAATGCCCTCCATAGATATCAAGACATTTGAAGACCAAAGAACTGATAGATGACCTACATTTGATTCCAGGTCATGTCAACACGCTCAAGTACAAAGGTCAGAAAATGTGGGGTTGGCTTGGAGAATATAATTAGTAGTATTATTGAAATGGAATGAAAAAATTGTTTTTTGGGAGTTTCAAATGTTTTTGCAGACTACGTTGCAGCAAAGAAGTGAGATTATTGAATGATAAAAGAAGAATTTCACAGTAGTTCATTGCCGAAGTTTCAAATATAAACTTCCGCAAATTCGTCACATATAAAAAAAATAAACAAGATTTTGATTGGGTGATACAGACCTGATGTTTTGATTGGGTGATACAGACATGATGTTTTGATTGGGTGATACAGACATGATGTTTTGATTGGGTGATACAGACATGATGTTTTGGTTGAAGCAAATGCCACCCATCAAGCAATACAAAATATGATTAAACGGGTTTAAATGAATTAAATGCGCGTCAGATTGCACTTGTCTATAATTTTAAGTTCTCCTTCTTATCCTCCTCTTCCTCCTCTTTTTCCTCTCCTCCTTCTTCTCCTCCTCCTTCTCTTCCTTCTTTTCCTTCACCTCTTCTTCCTCCTCCATCTCTATCTCCTCTTCACGACACCAATCGATATGCTGGAGTGAGATAATCCTTAGGCACCAATCCCACCTCACCACCCACCCCCTTCCCCACCCACCAACCAAAATCTTCAAATTTGCGGCTCAAGATGGTCACCACCTCTCCAAACTTCACATCCAGCTCTTCCTCTCCATCAGCCAAGGTATCCCACTTACAATAGAACATTTGATCGTATTCAAGGTTGGTGGCAGATGCTGTGTGTGGGGTGGTTGGGGGCGTTTTAGGAAGTCGTTTGTCGCCACCCTTATTTAGTTTTTTTTTCTCCGGTTTTCTGACAGGAGTCCTGTTTTCCGCTACATCTACGTATTCTTCCTCTTCTTCGTAGAAATCTTCTTCCGGGGATTTTTCACTATCTTGATCACATGACCTAGAAGTAAACACATCCTCGTACAGTTCCCCTTCTATCTCCGTTGGCACTAGAGAGTTCCTATCTGCAGAAGAATAAAAACATAATAAGAACAATAAAAATAATGATACTTTTATTAATTTTCCAATATTAATCATCATCATCACCACCTGAAGATACGATAGGACAGACATCACCAGTATCATCATAATAATCATTATCATCCCCATCCTCCTCCTTCTCCTTCTTTTCTTCTTCCTCCTCCTCCTCCTCCTCTTCACTCATTTGATTCATTGTTCCTGGAGCTATAAGATTATTAATATTATTTATAAAATATTTGTTGAAAATTGTCGTTATAACTTTTTTCTTTATCTTTATTATTATTATTGTTATTATTAAACATCATTATCATAACCACCCACTTCTCAAACACTCCTTCAACTTCTCTACCCACTTTTCCACGTTCTTGTGTACGTCAAACTGACGTGATCAAGGGTATTATAACTATTATTAGGATCTTGATATTATTAATAAGAACAATAATAATAATAATAAAAATAATAATAATAATAAACGAACATAATGGGTCTTGAGTCCAGGACGCACAAGGTCAAAAGAGCTCTTACCTGACCTTCGAACTTCGTAACCTTCGAGGGTTGTTGTAGTTATCCACCTATCCATCTTTTTTATCCATCATCAACCACTTATCAACTCTAAACCACACTATCCTTCCATTTCCAACACAGCCCCCTCTCCACCACCATCACCTCAACCCACCCGCTCACCAGCCAGTTCAATCACAGCATGGGTCTTCTTACTACTGTGGTTATCATACAAAAACATACATCCACCTCTGACTACGCAGTACTTCCGGGTAAGTGGATTTGTGATCTTTGTTATCACCATCCCTAACATGCCCTTTGTTTTGTCTGTGAGGAAGTGGGTTGATGGGGTAGAAAAGGGAGATGGATGGGGGAAAGGGTGATGGATGGGGGAGAGGGTGATGGATGGGGGAGAGAGTGATGAATGGTGGAGAGGGTATGGATGGGGGTAAGAGAATTGGTGGGAGTTAAGGAATATAATATATTCATACCTAAAAAAATCATTATCAACAAGAAAAATAACAACAGTAACAATAATAATATCAAAAACATCAGCAAAATAACAATAAAAATAAAAACAAAAGCAAAAATATTATTATTCTTATGATTATCATCAACAGCGCACTATTCTTTTTGTACAAGTAGCCCTGTATTGACGCCCCTCTCAGCTCCTGGGGGCTCACGTAGATGGCTGTGTGGGGTGGGTTTTGTTGTTGTTATTATTTTTGTTTTTGTTGTTATTATTTTTCATCTTTATTCTTGTTGTTATTATTATTGTTTTTTTTTAATAGTTATTGTTATTTATATTATTTTCTTTTTGAATATTTTTTTTCTTCTTGGATATTCAACAATTTGACACCGAAGTGCCCCTCTCCTTCTTTCAGTCCTTAATCATCTCCCGTAATAATTCAATTGCCAACAAGTTCATATCGACCTCATTGCCCCTAATTATTCACTATCTTTGGTTTCATTAATAGCTAACTGCATCTGTCTCTTTACTATCTTTGGTGTCATTAAAAGCTAACTACATGCGTTTCTTGTACGCAGGTTTGTATTATAATTTTTTTATGATAAAATAATAATTTTTTTTATGATAAAAAAATAATTTTTTTATGATAAAATAATAATTTTTTTATGATAAAATAATAAATTATTATTATGACATAATAAATAATTATTATTTTATAACCTTCAGATTCACTAGAAAATCTACTCAAAGGCCTTTTAGCAGTATTATTATTATTATTATTATTATTATTATTATTATTATTATTATTGTTATTATTATTATTATTATTATTATTATTATTATTATTATTATTATTATTATTATTATTATTATTATTATTATTATTATTATTATTATTATTATTATTATTATTGTTGTTGTTGTTGTTGTTGTTGTTGTTGTTGTTGTTGTTGTTGTTGTTGTTGTTGTTGTTATTATTATTGTTATTATGGACATGACTGATGGCCCTCTCCTCTTGCAGACTTAAACTACTCTTGTTGACTTTATTATTATTCTTATTATTCGCTAAACTATCAGTACTTTTGAATTTATTGATTTTATTATTGTTGTTATTCTTGTTTCCAATAGAAGGATTGAGCGAATCTTCATAGTAATCATCTTCATCCCCTTTAAAAATTCATTTAATATCAATTTTAATAGCATCAACAGCAACAATCTATGTTAAAAATAATCTTTGGTACGGAAACAGACGGACCAAACTCATATTCAGCTTCTTTGGGTTCCATGGCCATTTTGAGCTTGGTCACCCTGGCAACCAACGACTTTTTGACCTCTCTGGCATGAGTGCTTAGATTGGTGTTGTCAAGTTCCAGGTTGAGGAAGAATAAGATGTCTGAGAAGTGGAGGGTTGGGTGGGCGGATGAATGGAGGATGGATGTAAAAGAAGATGAACAAAAATTATAAAAAGATAACAGTAATAAAAATAAAAATATCAACAATTTTAATGAAAAAAAAATAGTGAGAAACCCACCATTGAGAAGCAACAATGTCTCTTGTTTTGTCTCCTTCTCCGACATCTGTCTCTTTTTATTATCTTATTATTGTTGTTTTTGATTTATTTTGCTTCTAATAATTATTATTATATTTGGAAATTTCTCATTTTTATCTCTTAACCGGTGTCATTTGTGTTCATTTTCTTGACTAGATTAGGGTTAGTGCTGAATCAGAATGAGAATCTAAGCAGAGTTGGAAGATTATGAGAGCAATAATGAATATTTTTGAAGTTTCATGAAACTTTTCTTTAGTTTTATCAATCTTTCTTCACAGAAACTTACATCCTGTTGCTGTGTTTTTATGGGAAATTACTCACATTTTTGTTTTTTAATTATGAATAAAATTTAATTGAATAAATAATTTGTTTAATTTTTCAAATACTATTTTTTTTGAGTCATATTTAAAGTTAAATTCAGTTTACAGATGTCTAATTGGTGTCTTATCTTTGTTATATATTATCGACTATCGTGTGCAAATTTAAAATAAATATCTAATGCAACGAAATGGACATTATAGCTGGTAGTTACGAACATTTAGTTTTTGGATACAAACTTGCTCCCAACGAAGAAAATGTTCAAATTTTTCATCATTAAAACCCATCCCTAAAAATTATTATTGTCTTCAAGTTATTTTACATTCACTGTTACACACAGTATCACTACAAATTTCAAAAGATTCACTTTCATGCTTATCATTAAAACCTACATCTTAAACTTTTTTTACAACAGAACCTTCCAACTAAAAACATCCAAAAAACTCACTCAGTTACTCCACCCAACACAACCACCCTTTACACCCAAATCTCCATACAACTATTCTTCACACTACTCTTTCTCCAGAAACTCAAGATCACAGCCTCCTTCTCAAGTGACTCCCACTCAGGGCCTGTGGGATGCATGGCCATCTCAAGCAAAGGCCTTGTAGCCTCAGGCAGCAAAGATGAGAGCATCAGGCTGATCAGACTTGCAGGGAAGAGGGTTGAGATTGGGGTGCTTACTCACCATACTGGTGAAGAGGGATTCATTGTTTTATTCATTACCCATCATTCTTTGTTCTTTAATCGACATTTTTTTGTTTTTTTCTATACAGAACAATATTATATTATTTACCTGTTGTGAGCAATCTTTCAAAACCATCAAAAAACAACTCTTCACCCACCCACCGTTCCACCACTTCAGGCTCCATAACAGACTTGATGTTTCACAAACGCACACATTTGTTGAGTTGCAGTGAAGATGGCATGGTGGTGGTATGGAGGGTGGGGTCATGGGATCTGCTTAAGGAGTTGCCTCATAAGTTTGTATTGTTGTTGCTAGAGTATTTATTGAGGAATGTTATTTTCCACTTCATGTCAACATTTATGACAACAACTTCTTACAACTACATCTTTTCCTCTAAACCACCACATTCCTCTCTTCCAAACTTCCACATCATACCTCTCCTCTCCCTTCATTGACCCTCTTCCCCTCCCTCCAGCTCTCCTATAAACAGCTCAAGCATCCACCCATCGGGCTCTCTGATGGTATCAGTATGCAAAGATCGCACATTACAAACGTGGAATCTAATCAGGGGCAAGAAGGCCTTTGTTATCAACCTTAAGACTGGTAGGTACTAGGTATTGGGGTGGTGAGAGTGGGTAGGAGGGTAATTGGGAAGGTGGTGGGGTGGTTTTGAGGGTGGTCTGTTCTACACAAAAAAGTAATTTTACTCTATTCTGTTTTTCTTATTAATATTATTTATTTCCACCATATTATTATTTCATTATTCTCTTCTCAACATTACCTCAGCTGGAGAGATAGTGAGGTTCAACAAAGATGGGGGAATGTTTGGGGTGGTGTGTGGCAGAAATGTGTGCCTGTACTCCACCAAGGTGGGTGAGAATAGTGATGATGAGGGTGATTAGTAATAATGAGAATAATAAGAATAATAATAGTAGTAAAAATAATAATAATAAAAGACAGGCACAGTATCTCACACTTACAAACTCTCTTTCTTCATTTCTTGCCTCCTCTTCTCCAAGGTTCAATAATAATTTTTTTTTTATTATTATTATTATTATTGTTGTTCTGACCACCACAGCAGCACAAAAACATAATGTTGGTGGGTGGGGATGGGGGAGGGGTTGAGTTCTTGAGCACTTGCACCCACCAATCCATCTATCTCCTTCATACCAACACCTCTAGGTAGTGCTCGTTGTTTTAATGCTTATTATTAATTTTTTATGTTTGCTATTTCGTTATTTTTTTTCTTCATTTACTTCTTTACTTCCTCTTCCTCCTTCTTCTCACAGAGTGAAAGACATAAGTTTGAACCACCATGACACGCACCTGACCATCGTATCATCTGATGGATTTATCAAAGTTTATGATGTGGTGGTAGATGGGGTGAGTTGGGGAGGGAGAGGAGGGTTTGAGGGGTAAAGTGGGGTTTTGGTTAATGGTGGAGGGAAGGAAGAATAAAGAAATGGTTGTTGATAGGCGTGTGTAGAGAAAAAATATTTTTGTTTTTGGCAAAAAAATCATCATCATTATCATCACACCATCATCATTATCAGCACACCATCATCTTTTTCATCGCCATCTTTTTCTTTACCACCACTCACACCATCACAGGAGGGCAAGGACATAAAGATCAGAACGGCATTTGAAACTGGGGTTGTGACGTCGCATCGGTGGTTGAGTATGAAGACTTATGATGAGGAGGAAGAAGAGGATGATGATGATGGTGGTGAGGAGGAGGAAGAGGATGATGATGGTGGCGAGGAGGATAAAAATGATGATGAGATGGAGGATGAGAGTAGTGAAGATGAAGAGGATGAGGAGGAAGATATGGAGAAAGATGATGATGATGATAGTGGTGGGGATCAGGAAGATGTTGAAAATGAAGAAGTTGATTTAAAAGATGGTGATGAGGACGAAGAAGATGAAGATGATGGCAAGGAGAGTGGTAGTAATGATGGTGAGGCGATAGCAGAGATGAAAAAGAATATGATGAAGAGAAAATGGGGTAACAAAGGTAGGTGGGGAGGATCGTGAAGCTAATTATGTGTGCTGTTTTAATTATTGATTTCATTATTTTACACTTATTTAATTGCTAAGTTTACATTTCTATTTTTGCAGAAAAAACTAGTAAGAAGATGAAGATGGAAAAGAAAAATTGGGTGCCGTGGAATCAATTCAAAAAAAAGGGTGATGGTGGTGGTGGTGGTAGTAGGGGTGATGATGGTGGTGGTGGGGGTTCTAAAAAAAAGTTTAGAGGTGAAAAAAATAAAAATTATGATTTCAAAAAGAAGAGATTTCAAGATGAAAAAGATAATACAAAAAGACTCTTAA